>JAPYZL010193873.1:0-26568 GCA_030522825.1 Platygaster orseoliae | reverse complement strand
CATGTTGTAGTTTCCCCAAAAAAGTGTATTTTCCTCCCACGTTCCACGCAAAAAAAGTGGCCATTTTTTTTGTACGTGCACGGGAAAAAATATTGTATACTACATGAGAGAAAGAGAATGATTCCAACTCGTGCGTTTGGGCACTCGTTAGAATCATTCTCTTTCTCCCTTGTAGCATAAATATCTAATTTCCATGTATGTGTTCGAGTGGCTGTTTACGATGAAACGCGTGACGCAGGTCTCTTTCCGAGCAGTCATAAAATCAGGGACAAAAGTCCGGATAGCATCTTTTGTCCCGGATAGCAGGGAACAAAGAAGAATTCTACCGCTGATTTTATGGCTGCTCGAAAAGAGGGCTGTGTTCACGCGATTCATCGTAAAAAAGCGACCATTCGAACACATGCATGGAAAACTTGAAATTTTATAAACTAGATATTTGAAATATGAATACATCTATTAAATCAACCTAACCCAAGTAAAAATTTCACAATCTGAACCAAGTGCAAAAGACACTTTTTAGACATTTTAGACACTTACTAGACACACTTTTAGACATTCTACAGACAATTTTGAACACTTTAGATATTATTCAGACATTCAAAACACTCTCAGACAATTTAAGACACTCTTCAAATATTTCTAGACACTTTTTTGACAATTTAAGACACTATTTACACATTTTTAGACGATTCAAACATTTTTAGACACCATTTAATAATACTATAATAATATTATAAATAACATATTATTGTATTTATAAAAGGAGGAAGAATTTCTATTCTATTTCATTTATTCTATATTCATTTATTAAGTATTAAAAAAATAATATAGAATAAATTTTATAAATATATATATAATATTATCAAATGTAACACTATAATAAAGTTTAATAATAAAAATCAAAATTTTTAAAATAAAACTTGAAATTTTATAAACTGGATATTTTAAACATGAATACATCTCTATTAAATTAATCTAACCCAAGTGAAAATGTCACAATCTGACCCAAGTGCAAAAGACACTTTTTAGACATTTTAGACATTTACTAGACACACTTTTATACACTATACAGACAATTTTGGACATTTTAGACATTTAATACACTTTCAGACAATTTTAGACACTCCTTAGATATTTCTAGATAATTTTAATCATTTAAGACACTATTTAGACATTTTTAGACGATTGAGACATTTTTAAACACTGTTTAGACATTCTTAGACACTACTTAGACAATTTTAGATACTTTTTAGACATTTTTAGACACTTTGACATGAATGAAACACATCTATTAAATGTGTATCACCTCGAAACACTTTCTTGATTTTTATACATTTTTAACACATAGCAATTAAATTTGTTTTGGATTTCACGCAACCAGTATCTGAAAAAAAATTCAGTCATAGTTAAATACATGAAATGAATGTAAGAGCGAATTTAATTCAAATATTTTCGTATAATTCTAATACATCAATGTATTAACTTCAATTCACAATTATAAAATAAATTTTTGTCGCAGGTTTAATGTAAATATTTATTTATTTCATGTACAATGTCAAACACACATGATGTATTAAATTTAAGACATCCGTATATTAAAATTATATAAGCATATATATATTTTGTAAACTTTTAATGCATTAATAATACAGGGTATGTGTATTGGGCGTTATATAGTTTTTCTTAAATTCAAGACAAAATTTTTAAACATTGGTACATGAAAATACTGGGAAATTCTTCGAATGGTAAAAATACAAAAATAATAGGAAAAATACTGAAAGTACCTACTAAAAATCTGTTTTTGAGTACAATTCATAAAAAAATGAATTGTAATGTTACAAATCTTCAAACCTGTGAATTTCTAATAATCTTATTCTAGTAATCTATACAATGAACCACAAAAATACCAAAAAATCCTACACAACCATATTTTCAGTATTTTAATAAACTTCACCAGAATTTGATCGTCTATGATTTACAGTAATTGTGATTTAAAAAAAAATGATAAACGATTGATTTTCAGTATTTTATACACGAAGAAAAAAAAAAGAATTTGATGTATCAACAAAAAGATATTCTGTTTTTACACAATTTGACAAAACGAATTTTTTTCTGCAGCAGTAGCTTACTTTTTTGTTGCCAGAACATTATCGTTTTGCAAAAAATTACATTACTTTCGTGAGAAAAAATATTTGTTGAAGAGGTAACAAAAAGAACTATTACTGCAAAAATAATTCGTCCTAACGAGTTTTTTTCGCTGATTTCTAATACTTTTAAAAATCATTTTGCATAATTCAAGAATTTTTTTTCGAAATCGTAAAAAATGTGCGTCTGAGATTGGTATTACTTCGTCGAAATTTTGATAAATTTCATTAATGTTGAAATCAGGGAAATTTCCGGCACCGAAAAATTTAATATGCAGTTACTTCAATTTCTGTTTTTGGAAGTTAGATACAGTTCAATTTTTGATTAATGACACTTCAAAAAATATTTGCCCAAATCCAACTTCTGAAATCATTTCTATTTTTCTTCTGATATACGTACAATTAGTGATTTTTATTAATAAAGTTAGTTTTTATTCTCAATTTATTCATTTTGTCATCAAACAATTGACTTTAAAAAATTTTGTATCTTCGATAAAAATATTCAAAGTGATTCTTAACGAATCATGCAGAAAACGCGAAAACTTCAAACAAAACCAAATACCTGATACAAACAGAAAATAAAAATTTAAATAAAATTAATCACACAAACGTACTTACAATTTCATCGAATATTACATAATAATAACCATAAAAACAATTATTCCTCCACACAAAACACAAATTATTATCTGTGACGCACAAAGAGCAAAAAAAATGCGAATGTGAAATCGAATTCACGACACTGACGCATTGTTTATCGATCGCATCTGAATTCACTGCCTTAAAGACGCCCGAAGAAATTTCGTGTAAATAAAACTCCCACAATAGTCAAAAAAACAATAATAAAATCATAATTACTAATTACCATTTTCATTATTCCGACGTTTTATTCGTAATATCAACGAATTTCACCTTATTTTCCCACAAGATTCATTGGAGAAATTTCTAATCCGAATCGGAGTAACGAAAATCACTGAAATCACAAAAAATTGATCGCATTTTGCACTTATTTTTTGTATTATTCGAGAAATAACGGAAAAATTGACACTCGAGAATGTGATCACGTTGAGCTGATGGCTGACGGCCATATTGACGCTTGCGTAGAAATACTTTGAAACACCCCCTTGGAGGGAATAGCCGAATGTCGAAGAGTTGAATTTCGAACGCAACATTTTCATCATTTTCTTACAATCGCAATCGGTTATTTCAATTAATTTTCCTAAATAATTACTAGTAACTATTTTTACACTAATTTCACAAAAGTTATTCAATGGATTGAACGAAATAATTCGGGTAGATCAAAAATTTCACGGAAAAGTTTTTTTACTGTAATGTTTATCATATTAGCAAGCTCTATTAATAAAAAATTACGGTTGTATTTGTTATGAATTTCACTTGTTATGTTTATAATGATATTTTTTTCTTATCTTTTTGTTTGGAATTTTCGTCTTCGAGATTTTCAATTAATTTATGTAATTTGCCAAAGTGAATGTGCGGTGATTTGTGAGAATTGTATGAATAATAAGTAAGAAAGAGTAAAGTGGAATTTTTTTACTATGGAAGAGAACAAAAGAAAATTTACTGTATAAAAAATAAAATAAATATGTGAAATATTTTCAAGAATTTCAAATGATGAGTGAAAATGAAGACGGAATCGCAACATTTATTAAAAATATTTAATTTTTCTCTAACTTATTATTCAATTTTTTTAATACGTAGAATCTTTGATAATCCGACAAGTTCCTGATTATTATTCTCAATTTTCTTGTTTAATATATAATTTTTTTACTTGAAGTGCCATTATTATAAACAAACCGAAAATTGTGCAAATTCTTAAATAATCTAGAATAAAATAACTTTGAAAAAAGTTGGTGCAATTGACTTAAAAAAAAATTATAACTAGTGACAATCAAACTATAAAAGTACGAATTCAAGAATTTTTATTTTATAAATTCAAGATTCAAACATTGTTCTAAAATATTTTTTTATTAACAAATTATAGATACGAACATCTAGTATGAAAAAATTCATAATTAAATAATTTCTGCAGAAGAGGTTTTAATTGAGAAATTAAATTCTATTTGATCAGTTATTCTGGAAATGTAAAATGTTTCGACGTGAAAAATTAAAATTATGTAATGATAAATTCGCAAGTAAATATCGTTGATAAAGTAAAGTACCAGAAAAAAAACTTTCATTTAAATTTGATTATATTTTAATGTTCTGAAAGATCTTAGGAAATAAAAAAAAAATTAAGATTGCACTCAGTATTTATAAGAATTATGAGAAATCATTTGTAACAATAAAACGAAATTGAAACTGAAATTATGCGTGACCATTATTTTTTCCGAGTTAAAAAATCATAAATTTGTACCAAAAAAATGAGAGTATTTAAAAAGTTCAGCTTGAAAATTCAAGACTCATAAAACTATATCGAGAAAAAAAATCCGTAAGCAATTTTTCTGAATTTTTTGGAAAAAGAATTATTCATACATATTTATTTTTAAATTTTTTGCTTTTCTCTAATTTTATATTCTTAATATAAAACAAGTTTTGCGAGAGTGATAAATAAATAAAAATATCTCTATTATAACAGTTTCAATATAAAACTCTAGAAATTTGAAATTTTTATTAATGTTAAAAATGATGGAATTCATGGAAATTAATTTTAAGGCGACAAATAACAAAAAAAATGTTATTTTGATGAAAAAATGGTTTAATAAATTAATGAGCAACAATTAAATTTTGACTGATTGTCAGATCAAAAAAATCGTAATAATAATTTTGATAAACAGGCAGAAAATGTAAACAATATAACATTTTTTAATCAAGCTTGAATTTTTTAAAAACCATGTCTAATATATTGTAAACAAAGAAAAAGCCAAAATAATCTGATTTTTGATTCATTTTAGTAACACATCAATATGTAATGTAAATAAAATGAATAAACTACATGAAATTTACATTTTACGTAATAGTTTTTACAATCTACATTTATTGATTTCGTTAATTAATTTTTTTTGCAACTAACTTTAAAATAATATGACAAAACATGCTTTATTGTGCTGATAAATATTTATTCACTACAAGCATATATTTGTATTGAATAGTAATATCTACCTCGTAGTGCAATTTTTCAAAATTTTTACTATTTCAAGAAAATTCATTAAAAACTTAGAACTTTTGTAACTATACATGACTTTTTCTAACTCATGATGATTCAAAAAATAATTTAAAGAAATAAATTTTTTTTTGTGATTAACTTTAACTTCACATCACAGAACATTAATTTATTAACATATTCACTTCACGCATATATTTATATTTAATAATAATATCTAACGTAGTAAAATTTTTCGAAATTTTTGCAACATTAAAAAATTTCATTAAAAACTAAGAAATTTTTTGACTTGATGTGATTTTTGATGACTCCTGATAATTAAAAAAAAAAAAAATTTAAACAAATAAATTAGTTTTTTTTGCAACTAACTTTAACTACACATGCCAGAACATTAATTTATTAACATAATCAATGCACGCATGTATTCATATAGAATAATGATATCTAGAAAGTAGTCAAATTTTCCAAAATTTTTACTAAATTAGAAAATTTTATTAAAATGTATGTTTTCGTCCTTTTAAAAATTATTTTTTCATCTGCTTCTGTAAATTTATCGCAATCATTTACTCGAAAAATTGAATGAAAGAAAAAAATTAAATTAAAATATCAAATAATTGAACCAGAAAATTTAAATAAATACCAAAAGAAATAATATCAATTTTCAAAAATTAAAATTATTCAAAATAATTAAAATCAATAAAATTATCTAATATTTAACAATAATTATTGAATAATTCAATAAAAAAAAATACTTTCAAAATTGAACAACAATGAAATAAAAGATTGGAAAAAAGAAGGTATTCTGCATTAAGCATATCTTTTTAATCACGTGATAATTCAGAATTCAATATAAATAATGTTTTTTACAATAATTACTCAAATATTCAATAAAGAAAAAAAATACTTTCAAAACTGTATAAATAAATTATTTTCTCATTTGTTTCCGTAATTTCACGACAATTATTCACTCGAAAAACTGAATAAAATTGAAAAAAATACAATTATTGAATTAAAAATTGCAAAAAACTATTAAAAGAAATAAAATTACCTTTCAAAAATAAAATAACTGAAAACAATTGAAATTAATAAAATAAAAAAATATTTTACAATAATAATTCAATAATTCAAAAAGGAAAAAAAATACTTTCAAAATTGAATAAATACATTATTTTCTCATGTGTTTCTGTAATTTCACGACTATTATTTACTCGAAAAATTGAATAAAATTTAAAAAAATCAATAATTGAATTCAAAAATTTAAATAAACAATAAAAGAAATTAAATTATTTTTCGACGTTAAAATTATTTATAATAATTGAAATTTATAAAATTATATATAATTTTACAATAATCATTTGATAATTGAGTAAGGAAAAAAAGCTTTTAAAATTGAATAACAATAAAATAAAATATTGGGAAAAATAGGGTATTACCGCATTAGGTGGAATTCATAATTTAATATAAATAGTGTTTTTCTGTATATTTTTTCTAAGAAAAAAATTTTTGTAAATTATTATCTGGATTTAGAAAATTAAGTTTGTTTCAGAGGTCAAATAATGTAACTTACTGCGTTACTGTCAAAAAAAAATTTTTGTTTTTGTAGCCATGACTGTTTCTTAGAAAAGATGTGTTGTTACTTTTAATATTTAAACAAATAAAAATTTTTTTTTGCCATCAACTTTAACTTAACATGACAGAACATTGATTGCACTAATAAACATTTATTTACCACACACATTTTGTATTAAATAATTATATCTAGCAAGTAGTAAAATTTTTGCAATATTAAAAAATTTCATCAAAAACTAAAAACTTTTGTCACTTTACGTAATTTTTGGTGACTCCTGATAATTCGAAAAATAAATTAAACTAATAAATTATTTTTTTAAGTTTTAAATTAGTTCTTTAAGGTTCAGAAAGTTGAAAAAATTGAATTTTCACCGTAAAATTCGTTTGGAAAATTTGTATTTTCCCAAAAATACCTCTCAGGGCACATTTCCAACATTTCACTATCGCAGAAAATCCCGCGAAATACCCGAAACGCAAATAATCCGTCGAAATACGATACGGCAATTTTCGTGCATTTCTTTTGGCGAAGTGGAAAGACGCGTACGCATGTCGTAGATGGAGTATATATGTACACGTGTACGGTGTATATAGAAGCCGAATGGGACGCCGACGCGGGCGTCGCGACGTTCGACCGAGGGTACAGTCCCCGTCGGCGATTCCTCGAGACGAGTCCTGCCTCCTTAGTTCAGTCCTTATTTAGACTTCGCCCAATCACGACATCAAGCGCGACAACTTTCACTTTTTTTCCCTACCATTTCCTCCCACCAGAAAAACAATTATTTTACAGTGAGTGTTCGATATCGATCCCCAGAATACACCAAAACCTGGAGAACTGGCCAACTTCCCCCACCCAGCGACCGCCGCGACAGTTCTCGAGGTTCCAGTGTAGGCGCCAGCGACGAGTAACACGTGAGTATATCGTTATGAAGAGCACTGTTTATATTTTGGAAATTGCGGTCTGTCCTGAGCGAGATTTCGTGCTTAACTGGCAGGACGTTTCCGGTGACAGGAATCCGCGAGCCGAAGAGAGCAAAGGAGAGTGGGGCGAAGACACCGGTTGCACCCATCAACCCTTCTAAGTCCCTGCACTCCCTCCCCACCCCTGTGAACCTTTGTTGCGTCCTGCATATATAATTACGTACACGCACGAGGAAATGTTAGAGAGAGAGATTTGGGAGGGAGGAGAGGGGAAGGGGATGGGGCTGAAGGAGAGAAATGATCGTCTTTGCGGTTGGGTTTACACCTTTCGGTGTTGGCAGAGTTTGGTGATCGAGGGCTTGAGAGTCTGAAGGGTGTGAGTGATTTTTGAGATACACTGGAAGATTGATTTGGTTGGCTTGAACAAACGTTTGGTTGTTGTTTGATCGAAGAATTGTTTGGTTTACTTGAATACTTTTTTAGTTCAGACAAGCAAATTTAAGTTTAGTCAAATTTGTTTGTCCAAAGTAAAAATATTTGACAGTTAAAAAAAACTTGTTTGTGTGAACTTGGAATTTATTTAGGTAAATTAAATATTTTTTTTTTTTTTGTCGAATAACGTTTGAACGTATGTTTGAGTCAACCAAATTGGTTTTTCATTTACAGCCTTTGTGAAAAAAAATATATAAGCAACTTTTGGAATCTATAAAAAGCTGCGGGGAATTATAGGAAATATCTCAAAAAATTGTTTAATCATTCCAAAAATTTTAGTAGTTTTAATGATTTCCCTTCTTATAGTTTTCATAATTTCAATATTTCACTAAAAAACTGATTTGGTTAGTTTAAAAAAATGTTTGGTTCACTTAAGTACATTTTTAGTTAAGACAAAAAAATATTGGTTTCGTCAAAAAAGTAACGTTTTTTGTTACTTGAATTTGTTTGTCAAAACTCAAAATATTTGACATTAAAAGAAAATTGTCCGTCTAAACTGAGAATTTATTTAGGTATATCGAATATTTTTCAGGTTCAATAATGATGAAATGTTTGCACCAACCAAATTTGTTCTTCATTTACGGCCGTTGTAAAAAAAATTAACTATCGGAATCTATAAGAAACTATTAGAAATTATATAGAACATCCCTAAAAAAAATCGAAAAATTCCAATAATTTTAATAGTTTCAAAAATTTCTATTTTTATAGTTTTCATAGTTTCAATAATTTCAATAGTTTTCATAATTTCAATAATTTATATTTCAGCAGTTTTCATAGTTTTAATTTCTTTCCTTCCATCAATTTTCAAAATTCCAAAAATTCAATAATTCTTTTTTTCTAATAATTCAAAAGTGTTTCATAATACTTTTAATAATTTGATAAATAATTTAAATTACAATAATATTGAAAATAATTTTTTTCATTCGAATAGTTCCCTAATTAATACTATTTTAGAGTGTACGTAAACGATGATTATCAAATTATTTAATTTTAAGGGCTTGATTACATAATTTTATTATAGGATTTGGAATGTATAGTTATTTTTTTTCAAATCATCAATGATAAATTTTCACGTATTCGCATCACAAAATGAAGACAAAGAAGCAACATGTCTTTTTAAAGAAACAGTCATGGTTACTTTAAAACAAATTTTTTTTTGACAGTAACGCAGTAAGATACATTATTTGACCAAGTAACACCTCTGAAAGAAACTTAGTTTTCTAAATCCGGATAATATTTCAAAAAAATTTGTTTCTTGGAGAAAATGATCAAAAAAACACTATTTATATTCAATTATGAATTCTACCTAATGCGGAAATACCCTCTTTTTTCCAATCTTTTATTTTATTGTTATTCAATTTTGAAAAGTATTTTTTTTTTCTTTATTATATTATTGAATAATTATTGTAAAATATGATATAAATTTGTCAATTTCAATTATTTTTAATAGTTTTAATTTTGAAAAATTATTTTCATTTTTTTAAATATTTATTTGAATTTTTTAATGCAATTTTTCTGATTTTTTTTTTATTTAATTCAATTTTTCGAGTAAATTATTATCGTGAAGTTATAGAAACACATGAGAAAATGATTTGTTTTTTCAATTTTGAAAGTATTTTTTTTTCCTTGTTGAATTACTGAGTATGTATTTAAAATATTATATAATTTTATTAATTTCCATTATCCTAAATAATTTAAATATTTAAAAATTATTTAAATGTCTTTGAATACCTATTTCTTTAAATTTTTAATTCTATTATTTAATTTTTTTTAATTTAATTCAATTTTTTTAGTAAATAATTGTCGTGAAATTACAGAAACACATGAGAAAATAATTTATTTATTCAATTTTGAAAGTATTTTTTTTATTTTTGAATCATTTAATAATTATTGTAAAATATTGTTCAATTTTATTGATTTCGAATATTTTGAGTAATTATAATTTTTAAAAGTTATTTTGATTTCTTTCAATATTCAGTTAAATTTTATAATTCATTTATTTAATTTTTTTTAAATTCAATTTTTTGAGTAAATAATTGTCGTGAAATTACAGAAACACATAAGAAAATGATTTATTTATTCAATTTTGAATGTATTTTTCTTCCTTATTGAATTATTGAATAACTATTGTGAAATATTGTTCAATTTTATTAATTTTAATTATTTTGAATAATTTTAATTTGAAAAATTATTTTAATTTTTTTAAATATTTAATTAAATTTTATAATTCAATTATTTAATTTTTTTCATTTTATTCAATTTTTCAAGTAAATAATTGTCGTGAAATCACAGAAACACATGAGAAAATAATTTATTAATTCAGTATCGAAAGTATTTTTTTTTCTTTATTGAATATTTGCGTAATTATTGTAAAACATTATAAAATTTTTTTGATATCAATTATCTTCAATAATTTATTAATTTTCAAAAATTAATTGAATTACTTTTAATATTTATTTAAATTTTTAATTCAATTATTGAATTTTTTTTATTTAATTCAATTTTCCGAGTAAATAAATGTCATGAAATTATAGAAAAACATGAGAAAATAATTTATTTATTTAATTTTGAAAGTATTTTTTTACTTTTTTTAATTATTGAACAATTATCGTACAAATTTAATATAAGTTTATTAATTTAAATTATTTTCAATAATTTTAATTTTGAAAAATTAATTAAATTTCTTTTAATATTCATTAAAATTGTTAAGTTCAATCATTTAATTTTTTTGGATTTAATTCAATTTTTCGAGTAAATAATTGTCGTGAAATAACAGAAACACATGAGAAAATAATTAATTTTTTTAATTTCGAAATTATTTTTTTCCCTTGTTGAATTATTGAATAAATATTGTAAAATATGATATAATTTTATTAATTTCAATAATTTTGAATAATTCCAATTTTTTAAAATTAATTCAACTCCTTTAAATAATTTTTTTAATTTTTAATTCAATTACGTAATTTTTTTCAATTTCTTTTAATTTTTCGAGTAAATAATAGTCGTAAAATGACAGAAACAAATGAGAAAATAATTTATTCATTCAATTCTGAAAGTATTTTTTCTTTATTGAATATTTGAGTAATTATTGTAGAATATGATAAAATTTTATTTATTCCAATTATTTAAAATAATTTAAATTTTTTAAAGTCTTTAATTTCTTTTCATATTTAATTAAATATTCTTATTCAATTATTTAATTTTTTTTAACTTACTTCAATTTTTCGAGTAAATAATTGTCATGAAATTACAGAAACACATGAGAAAATAATTTATTCATTCAATTTTGAACGTATATTTTATACTTTATTGACTTATTGAATAATTATTATTTCAATTTTATATTATTATATTAATTCCAATTATTTTCAATAATTTAAATTTGAAAAAATTATTTAATTTTCTTTTAATATTTATCTAAATTGTTCGATTTAATTATTTAATTTTTTTCAATGGAATTCAATTATTCGAGTAAATAAATGTCGTGAAATCACAGAAACACGTGAGGAAATAATTTTTATAACTACGAAAACACACTTTCGATCGCGCTTCAACGTTTTCGCACCTTGGTGAACCGGGGTAAGAAATCGAAACGCGGAATCAAGATGAATTATGGGCTAAAATCTTTATCTCAGCCCTTTCCCTTGTGATAGCCGACCTTTTCAACCCCTTTTTTTCGTCCCGTAGACAGGCGGGATTCACCCATAAGGGCGACCCGTTGTCGTTGCCTATACATTCTTTGTATACGCCATAGAATAATGAATTATATTTTCCTCTTCCACTGGAGCATACATTATCATATTTTTTACTATCCAAAAAACTTGGGTAAGCCCGCGCTACGAGGCCCAGGGCGCTGTTTTTCCCTTTAGATAAAAAAAGGGGTGTCCCACGGCAAGTTGTATACGCGTATATAAATATGCCCTACCTGCGAGTTCTTGCATATGCGCTTACGCTAACTAACTCCTGTTTGTGAAGCGATGAGTCGACCAGAAAGTAACATATGTGGTAGGACGCCCCGAACGCGAGCTTTAGCTTTAGCAAAAAATAAAGAAAGTGCAAGCCCAAAATGGGAATCATGTAGTAGTTACATCGAAAACCATATGCTTAGTAATTTTACATATTTTTGGTGAAATTGTCATGAATTTCTTCAAAAAAAAGTTCAAAGGGAAGAAATTTCTGTTGAAAAATCCGGACAAGAAGTTGCAAAAACGAATTTCAGTTCTAGAACTTGTGTATTACATGAATTGACAATAAGAAAAATGCAAATTGCAGTCGGTCTTTTAATCCTTTCGATCTTGGCCCGTGTTTTCATGGCTGTTTTGCGAGCTGAATTCATCAGGCGATAGCACAGCGAGATATATATTAAGGAGACGGGCCACTTATAGGAAGGAAGCAAAAAGAGGAGAACCCCTTGCTTTATTTCTCGAAGAAGATCCGCGGCTCGTTTCACACATGGCGCGCTCAGAACCCTTGCTTCGGTCTCCGTCTGTGCCACGCAAACCATGTTTTAGATCTTATCCCTGAAATTATACGTCTGTCTGCCTGTCTGCTCCTACTCTTGCCTCTCGCAGGACATTGCCACTGCTATCACGCCAACAGCTAATCGTAACATGTTTTTTCGCGTAACCCACCTTTGTTCGCTGCCTTCGCCGGATAAAAAGTTACACGGAAAAAAAAGGATTTGCTGTATCAGCAAAAAGATGTGCTGTTTCGACACAGCTTGATAGAATGATTTTTTTCTGCAGCGGGAGCTCATTTTTTTGTAGTACGTAATGGTGGATCCCTAATCTAACCCAAGTGCTCAGAAATGCACAGAAACTCACAGAAATACTCATAAATGCACAGAAATACCAAAAAATACACAGAAATTATAATAAGAAACTCACAGAAATACTCATATATGCACAGAAATGCTCATAAATGCACAGAAATTCACAGATACTTAGAGAAATGCTCAGAAATTTACGCAAACTTACAAAATTGCTTATAAAATCACAGAAACCCACAGAAACTCATAGAAATGCTCAGAAACTCGCAGAAATGCTCAGAAATGCACAGAAAATCACAAAAATGTTCAGAAACTTACAGAAATACTAGTTAAATCACATAAAATTACATAAACTCACAAAAAAGCTTAGACACTCACAGACACTTACAGAAATGCTAAAAAAATTACAAAAATCCTCAGATACTCACAGAAATACTAGGAAACGCACAGAAACGCATTATCTCGTTATTTAAATTAACTAAAGTGTTTAGAAATGCACAGAAACTCACAGAAATTCAAAAACACTTAGAAAAATGCTCAAAAACTTACTAAAACCTACGAAGTGCTCAGAAACTCACGGAAATGTTTAGAAATGCTAAGAAACTTACATAAATGCTTATGAAATTGCAGAAATCCACAGATACTCACAGAAATATTAGGAAATGCACAGAAACGAATTATCTGGTTATCTAATGTAACTAAAGTGTTCGGAAATGCACAGAAACTCACAGAAATTCTTAGAAACTCACAGAAATGCTCCTAGAAGCACATAAATTCACAGAAACTTAGAGAAATACTTAGAAACTTACAAAAACCTACAGAAATACTCAGAAACTCGAGGAAACGCTTAGAAATGCACAGAAAATCACAGGGATTTTCAGAAACTCACAGAAATGCTAGTTAAATTACATAAACCTACATAAACTCACAAAAAATATCAGAAACTCACAGAAACTTACAGAAATGCTAAAAAAATTACAGTAATCCTCAGATACTCCTAGAAATGCTAGAAAACGCACAGAAACGTATTATCTCGTTATCTAATCTAATGACAGTGTTCAGAAATGCACAGAAACTCACAGAAATGTTCGAAAATTCACAGGAATTCTCAAAAACTTACAGAAATTTTCAGACACTCGTGAAAATTCTCAGAAAGTTAAAAAAAATCTTCAAAAACTAACAGAAATTCTAAGAAACTCGCAAAAATTCTCAGGAATTCTAAAAAAAGTTTTCAGAAACTCACAGAAATTCTCATAAACTCGTGAAAATTCTTAGTAATTCAAAAAAAATTCTCTGAAACTCACAGAAATTCTCGGAAACTATCGAAAATTCTCAGAAACTCACAAAAACGCAAAGAAATTCTTAGAAACTCACAGAAATTCTCAGAAACTCGCAAAAATTCTCAGGAATTGAAAAAAAATTCTCAGAAACTCACAGAAATTCTCAGAAACTCACAGAAATTTTCAGAAACTCACAGCAATTCTCAAAAAGTCACAGAAATTCATAGATACTCACAGAAATACTAGGAAACGCACAGAAGCACATTGTCTCGTTATCTGACTTAACTATAGTATTTAGAAATGCACAGAAACTCACAGAAATGCTCAGAAACGCACAGAAACTCACAGAAATGCTCAGGAATGTACAGAAATTATAAAAAATTTACAGAAATGCTTTGAAATGCACAGAAATTTACAGAAACTCGTAAAAATTCTCAGAAACTCAAAAAACAAATTCTCAGAAATTCACAGAAGTTCTCAAAAACTCACAGAAATTCATAGATACTCACAGAAATACTAGGAAACGCACAGAAACGCATTATCTCGTTATCTAACCTAACCTAACTACAGTCTTCAGAAATGCACATGAACTCACAGAAATGCTCAGAAATGCACAGAAACTCACGGAAAAGCTCAGAAATGTACAGAAACTCACAGAAATTCTCAGAAATGCCTAGGAACTTACAGAAATTCTCAGAAACTTACAGAAATGCTCTTCAATGCGCAGAAATTCACAGAAACTCGCAAAAATTCCTCAGAAACTAAGAAAACAAATTCTCAGAAACTCACACAAATCCATAGATACTCACAGAAATACTAGGAAACGCATTATCACGTTATCTGACCTAACTACAGTGTTCAGAAATGCACAGAAACTCACAGAAATGCTTAGAAATGCACAGAAACTCATAGAAATGCTTAGAAATGTACAGAAACTCACAGAAATGCTCAGGAATTTACAGAAATTCTCAGAAACTTCCAGAAATGCTTTGAAATGCACAGAAATTTACAGAAACTCGCAAAAATTCTCAGAAACTCGAAAAACAAATTCTTAGAAATTCACAAAAATTTTCAGAAACTCACAGAAATCCATAGATACTCACAGAAATACTAGGAAACGCACAGAAACGCATTATCTCGTTATCTAACCTAACCTAACTACAGTGTTTAGAAATACACAGAAACTCACAGAAACGCTCAGAAATGCACAGAAACTCACAGAAATGCTCAAAAACGCCCAGGAACTTACAGAAATTTCCAGAAACCTACAGAAATGCTCTTAAATGCACAAAAATTTACAGAATCTCGCAAAAATTCTCAGAAAAAAAAACAAATTCTCAGAAACTCACAGAAATTTTAATAAATCACAGAAACTCACAGAAATTTCAATAAATCACAGAAACTTACAGAAATATTATTTAATCACAGAAACTCATAGAAATACTAAGAAACGCACAAAAAAGCATTAACTCGTTATCATATTTAACCCAAGTGGTTTAGAAACTATATCAAATACAAAATATTTTTTACAGTACTAGTACAGTTATAGCGTCATAACCGTATAGTTTCATGGTGCGAAAACGTTATTACTGTACTCCTACTGTAAAATATCGTAAAATCATTTTCCCACTCGTGTGATTATACAACCCTCACATTCATGAAAAATTCCTTTATCGTCCTAGTAATGTAATACACTATTATTTCATACCCTACACTAAATTCTCATTTAAGTAAATCAAATATTTAGTTTCTCGAATAACGACCAAACGCTTGTTTGAGCCATCCAAATTGGTTTTTCAGCGTAAAATTCCCCGCAACCCATTGACCCACAAAACCAAATTTCCAGAATCTCAAACACAAACTCTCTCCCATGTTCCGGTACTCGAAAAATCGCCTGATAATGACCCCAAGCTCCATTGTCACCACAACACATACATCCCCGAGTTCGACAAAAAAAAGGCGCCATTCCATTCAGCCCCATAAAAAACACTCTCCATCCCTTTTTTTCCCCTCGTCTCTCTTTCTCTCGCTCCCTTGCTCATCCTGGAAAGCCACGGCTAAAAGTACGCGTGTAATCAAAATTTATTGCCAAGTTACACGCGTTACGCCGCGTTGCCACGGCACAGCTACAGTTTCGAAAGCCCGTAAAATGCATACGATTACACACTTTCGAACCCTTTTCGTCCTCAAAGGGTTCATTCATGGCACAGTTTGTTTCTCCGTAAATCAATCATGGAACGGTACGAAAATTTCGTTTAATGACACGTGAAAAAGTGCCATAAACTAAATCGTTCGCGAATTTCGCGAGTTGGCAATTTGAACGGGGGAGAGGGAGGGGGGAGTAGGGGAGGGTCGTTTCGTTGATTGCGGTTATCGCGTTTGTCGGACAGAAATAGTTTACACGAGTTGCAAGGGAAAGAGAAGTAGCAACTTGTTGCTCAATAACGACAGGATGGGGACCAGCTGACCCTGCGCGTGCGCTGGCAAACGAGCTCCTCATTAATCACCCAGACCGCCGGCGCCTTAATCGAGCTATAACCGCTTTATTAAAACTCGATTAACGCGGTCGCGGAAAAAAGCGTGAGGTCGTCACGAACGTATTAAGGGTGAAATAGAAGGCATATTTATAAATACACTTTATCAGGATTTGCACGATTAAAAAGTAATAGGGTAGGTGCATCAATTTCTTCATTGCTGATATCGTTCTAGTTTATCAAAAAATATCAAAAAAGTTTTAGGGAAACACATTTTTTTTAGAAGTGTTTTTAGGAACTTTTCATTAACTTCTTCAGTACTGCAAATTTTTGGAAGAGAAATTAAATTTCAACTTCATAAAACTTTGTATGTATCATTTTTATACAGTTTACAGATACTGCATATTATTTACAACTTGGATATTTGTATGGATTTCACTTTTCAGTAGCTACTGTAAAAATGACATTTTTCCGAACTGTAAAACCTGCAACCTACGAAATAAAGTGGAGCATTTTTCGATTAAAGTTTCGCTAGTTTCTTCTTGAAAGTCAGTCGTACTGAGTTTCTGGGTCGCGTGGACTTCTTTTCAACATTTAAGCAAGTTTCGCGACCTCGACCTACGAAACGCTTACAGTACCATCGTTAAAAACTTTTCCAGACGTCGGAGAATTTTTCTGGTTTACGCTTGGTGAAGACAGAACAAGTAAAACGAAGAAAGTTCGTTTCTTCACTGTATTTTACGACGAAAAAAACGTCTTTTATTATTTAGAAAAAAATTTTGTTGATGCCTTTGTCATAGATAATTTTCAGGCCTTACAGTAATTAGAAAAATTTTTCGATTTTGAAAAATGTGCACTTACTTGATTATTGAAAATTCAAGTCTTTGAAGTGGTCGGAAAAACTTACCTGCAACAGAAAAAAACATATGGTTAAAAATATTGTCCTTTTTACTACAAGTCTTAAATGGAATCATCATTCAGATTTTTCAAAATTTGGTTTTCTAAATTTATTATTTCTTTTGCTTTTATAAAAAAAAAAAAGTAAAAGATCTCACCAAATCCTCTTTACAACGAAAAATCATTAAAAAAAAGTAATTTCATCTATAAAAATCCATTCCACGAACCGTGAAAAAGATTCCAAATCAAATATCGCAATAAAAAACATCACCGCGAATTCCACGTTATCCGAAAAACGTAAAGTACGACGGTTCAAAGGATTGTTCGTTGGACGCGATATTGCATCGACGGACACAAACGGGCTTCAGTGCAAGCGAGCGTATGTATTACATGCGTTCTTGAATTTCGCCAAGTTTTACTCCAATTTAGCCCAAGGATTTTCCACTATTACCAAACCCATTCCATTTCCGATGCCTTCCTCGTTTCTAGATCCCCCCTTTCGCGCCCTTTTCTCTTCTTTTCGCTTCTTAGCGACGTTGCGCATCACTTTATGCACGGGGACAAATTGGTAATATCTCCTCGCGGAATACAGCCGCCTTGAAAATAAGAATATACTGGATAGAATGTATGGGCGACACTGGCATATCCGCTCGCGAGCGAGTCTCGTTATGAAATATCCGTCTCTAACGCGAAAAGTACCATTCGCCGATCCGTGCAGTCACACATTGACTGGGGCGGCTTTCAAGGCGACGAGTGATTTTCATAATGGAGAAATTTTCTTTTTTTCTCCTAAAGTTAATATTCGTCATTCGTTCGGATCGTGAAAAGATGTCATGCAGTGGCATGACATCGCCCCCCCCCCCGCCGCGAACGAAAATATTTTTAAGAAAAATCGATGACATTCATTTTGGATAGTGTTTTTGACATTGAAAGATGTCTTAGAATTCCAAATAAGACACATTGGTGTGTCATCGAAGTTGATATGAGATATTTCGAGAAGTGTCTTGGAAACTCGAAATATCTTGAAAATTTCAAAAAAACACTTTAAAAAGTATCTTAGACACTTGACAGTGTATTAGAGTTCCAGAAAAGATACTTCTCAAGGACTCTGAATTCGAAATAAGACTTCAAGGATTGTCTTCAAAATTTTTAAAAATCATTTCAAGTAGTGTCTTAGACATTTAAAAGTGTCTCTGAATTTAAAAAAAAACACATCGAATAGTGTCTTAGACATTTAAATGTGTTTTGGGATTCCGAATAAGACACTGTGGAGTGTCTCAAAATTCAAATAAGAGACTGTACGAAGTATCTCAGAGATTCATAAGTGTCTTAGAATTCCGAATGAGACGTTTCTGAGTGCCTTAGAACTTCGAGTAAGACATTTTGTAAAGTGTCTTAGAAATATTTAAATATCTTTGGATTTTCAAAAACACTTTGAAAAATGTGCGAGAAAACTAGAAAAGATGTTTCAGAAGGTCTTTGAACTTCAATAAGACACTTCAAGAAGTGACTACAAATTTGTAATAAATCACTTCGAGAATTAGTGTGTCAGACGTTTGAAAGTGTCTTAGAATTTTTTTAAAACGTTTTCAAAAGTGTTTCGAAAACTAAATAGTGTCTCATATTTCAGTTTAAAAAACATAAAAGTGTTTTAGAATTTCCAATTAGACACATTGGAGTGTCTTCAAAATTGAAATAAGATACTTCGAGAAATGTCTTGGAAATTCAATATATCTTGAAAATTTATGAAAAACACTTTTGAAAGTGTCTAAATTCAAAATAAGACTTCACATTTGTCTTCAGATGTTTTAAAAATCACTTCAAGTAGTGTCTTAAACGTTTAAAAGTGTCTTCGAATTAAAAAAAAACACCTCGAATAGTGTCTTAGACATTTAAAAGTGTTTTGAAATTCCGAATAAGACACATTGGAGTGTTACAATTTCAAATAAGAGACTTTACGAAGTATCTCAGAGATTTGAGAGTGTCTTCGAAATCCGAATGAAAAACTTCTGAGTATCTTAGAACTTCGGGTAAGACATTTTGTAAAGTGTCTTAGAAAAGTCTGAATATCTTTAGATTTTCAAAGACACTTTGAAAAGTGTCATAGAAATCCAGAAAAGATACTTCAGAAGGTCTTTGAATTTTAATAAGACACTTCAAGAAGTGTCTACAAATTTATAATAAATCACTTCAAGAATGAGTGTGTCAGACTTTTGAAAGTGTCTTAAAATTTTTTTAAAACACATTTAAAAGTGTTATAAACACTAAAAAGTGTCTCATATTTCTGTATGAAAAACATAAAAGTGTTTTAGAATTTCCAATGAGACACTTCAAGAATTGTGTTGACATTCAATAGTGTCTTAGAATGCTAGATAAGACACTTTGAAGTGTGTTAGCATTTGAACACGACACTTTCGAGTGTCTTAGAACTTCAAATAAGGCATTTCAAGAAGTGTCTTAAGCATTTCTGAATATCTTGGAACTTCGAAAAAGACAGTTTAAGAAGTGTCTTATACACTTTGAAATTTCTGAGAATTCCGGAAAAGACACTTTCAAAGGTCTTCAAATAACAAAATCGACACTTGGAAGATTGTCTTAAGATGTTGCATGTATCACTCAAAGAACTGACTTAGACGTTTGAAAGTGTCTTAGAATTTTCATGAAACACATTAAAAAGTGTTTTGGACCCTGAAAAGTGTCTTCGCATTCCGAATAAGGCACATAAATATTTCTTCGAATTTCAAATACGACACTTATTTCAGTTTTATCTTATTTGACTTGTGACTTTAAAATGGTGAAAACGAAGATGCAGAAAGGAAAAAAACCTTGCACAGGGCGTTCATCTCACCCGAAGCCGCGACAATTCGAAATTCGGTTCCAGCTGTTGCTCACGCATGTACGTAGTCGGCAGGAAATGAAGTATGGAAATTTTCAATTCGGGCAAAATTTAAGAATTTAGCCCGCGCGTGCGGATGTAGGGTGCCAGATATGTATTATATGAGGGACCGAGTCGAAGGATAAAGGCAGGGGTGGTGTTGGGGGAGTGTGTGCGTGTGTGTGTGACGTGTGTGGCGTGTATGGCGGCCATTACGAGGAGTCGAGAGTGGTTGCCTGGCAACGCCTTTCAACCCCCACATACTCACACCACCCTCGCCCCGACCAACCCCCAAAACCCCTTAGATCTCGTTGTAATATCGGCTACGTTTGCCAACCATGGCTTCTCGATAACGCCGAAAATTTTTCCGTTTTCGCCTCCTTATTCGCGTCCCTTGGATCAATCAATAAATGGAATAATCCCTCAAAACACGAGTGTCTCTCTCCCTCTCAATGGGTTTCACGCCTTCGCACCTCGATGAAGACGTTTTTTTTTTGGCCAAAAGCGATGTAAGGAAACGGCCTAATAGGCCAAAAATGGTCTCGATCGCAGCCACATCCGGTGGAAGTCGCTCAGGTAGACGATCCCTCGAGCAGCCCTTGAAAAATGATTGCATAAGGGCGAGGACAATGCTGAGTAAGAAGAGGATGAGAAAGCCAGCTACCTAACTGTCGTCACAATGACATCAAATAGGCGGTTGATTGCACAATACTCGGATGTTTATCGACCCATCATCGATACGTGTCTCTTTCCTGATAGAAGGCGCACATGCCGAGCCACGTGTATTTTTCGCTGGATTTGGCTGACGCCCGAGTCAACAGTCGAATGATACACCCAATTAAAGATCCTCAATGATGTTCCGATTCACGATCCCGAAGCGATTTTTCAAGTACTTTGTAATGATGTTGTGATTATCGGGTGTTTTTTACTGATACACGTTTTCCTCATACACTGGGATAGAAAACCTAGTTATTTGTACTATAGATATTGGAGAAATCACTATATTCTATAAAAATCTATAATATTATTCAAGATTTTCCTATATTACAGTACATTAAGCTATAAATATATTTATTTCTTACCATGTGGTATAGTAAAACCTCAAACATCGCAATTGTAAGTTGATATATAGTAAAAAATACTCAACATATTGTGTTCTTTACTTCAGTAAATACAGTTTTCGATATACAATATATGAGAAAGTACCTTACACCATCATAATTTCTACATTTTTTCATTAGTATTACTACACATATATGAGTTTCACTAGAAACAACTACAATATTTAAGGTGCGAGAGAGACAGCCCAACTCGTGCAATGTGCTGAAAAGAGAAAAAAAATAGAAATATTCGTTGAATAAATCGTTTATGAGAGCTAATCCAAAAAAAAAACCGAGACACGTATATCTTAAGAATGTGGTCTAGATTCCAATTTTGCTATCATTTTCCCAGCTCAAATTTTGTGTTGCACAATGTAATTAAAGTTTCATAATTTTCATAATAATTTTTTTCAAATAAGTCAATGTTGCATAAATTCGTTAATAGATTATATAATTTTATTTTACATGATTCTGATAATTTTTGGAGGTTGAATTTGATGATATTGAATGTTATCATTTTATATCATTAACTGATTTATTGTGTATTTTTTGTTCGAAAAAATTATATCAGAGGAATTATTCAAATTATGAAAATTCTGTGGAATTTTGAAGAAGAATTATTTTAAGTTATTGAAACTGTGTGAAAAAAAATTGAAAATGTTATAGAATAAGAGGAGAAAATTTCTAAACTATGAAAACTACTGAAAGATAAATTATTTAAACAATATAAACTATGGAAAATATTGGAAAAGAAACTATTGAAAGTATGAAAATTGATGGAATCATTTATTAGTCTCCCGAGATTTTTTAAATTATTTCCAATAGTTGTTAATAGCCATGTAAAATTTTTTTTTGTACTGTGCAAGTTTAAAGTGCTTGAATGAACCAATTTATTTGTAAAATAAACACTATAGAAAAAAAGGATTTGCTGTAGCAGCAAAAAAATCATTATGCATAAAATCCCATTGCATAGAAATTGTAATTTTTAGTAATAAAAAAAAATAATATAATTATTAAATTAGTAATTGTAAAAATGTTTACATTATTATTATAATCAATAATTGAATATAATCATTAATTCTTAATCATAATGAATTAAAAATAAAATCATAATAAATTTGAATAGTAAAATGTTTTTTTCATTAATTTACATTAGATTTCATGAAATTTAATATACATCAAATTTATAATGATCATAATAAATGAAAATAAAATCTTTATAAATAAATTGTTAATCATAATAAATAATGATCATAAATTGAATTGCATTAAAGGATATATAACCTGTGCATTAATGTATAAATAAATAAAATAAATAATCAAAATAACCAAACATCAATAAATCAATTAAGTGTAATTGAATATAAATAATTTTAATTAAATATGATTGAATTGTTGTTATTATCGAATAATTTTGTAATTTACATAATAAATAATAAATAAATTATGTTATCATCAATAAATATCATTCATGTTATTAAAATATAAAATATTCCATAATTACAATAATTGTTACAATTATTGTTATACCTCATAATAAATAATTAATTGTTATACTAAAAAAATAATACATTAAATAATCGTTATAATAAATAACCTCGAATTTTCACTTTACAAAAATATCAAAAAATGTCAAAAAATGTATCCCTGAGATCAAATGTATCCCATCAATAAAACAATTGAGTGTAATAATATATAAATAATTTCAATTCAATATTATTTATAAATTGTAGTTATTGAATAGTTTTGTAATTTTTAGAATAAATAATAAATAAATTATGTTATAATAAATGAATATCATTTATGTTAAAAAAATATAAAATATTTGTTATAATCAGGGTGACCAAAAATATTTATTTAAATAAACAAAATTAAAATTTATATTTTGGCAGTTTTTGATAGAACAAAAATATTTCGCAACTTTAAGATTTTTCGTAAATATTTTAAGATTTTTCATTTTTAATCCCAAATATTTTCAACAATTATCGACCAAAATAAAAATTTACTTCTTATGCATGTTTTGCTATTTTCTTTTTCTAAAATTTGCATTTAATGCTAATTTCCAATTAATTTGCATTTTATTATTTGCGAATTCATTTAAAAATGAAAAAAAAACTGAAATTTAAAAATGCAAAATTTAAAATCGTGCAAATTGAATTAAAAAATGGAATTAAATTGTAAAAAATCGAATGAAAAATGCAATTAATTTGCATTAAATTTTAATTTTCTTTCTCTTTAACATAATTTATTTCATTCAATTTTTTCAATTAGCTGTTTAAAAATTACAGAGATAATTCGACATGTTACATGTTTAAAGATTCATAATCTTTTTACATTTCAAAATGAATAATCAATTGAAACATTATTCTATTCGAATTATAAGTCGAAGAGCCGAAAATGTAAGCAAATGTACAAAAAACATTAAATTTGCTTGCATTTTATTATTTCTTGCCTATCACAAATATTTCCATGTTTTTTCATGCATAATTAAATAAACATTTTGCATTTTATCGTAAATATTTTTAGGTGCCCTATTGTAATTATAGTAATTGTTATAATTATTGTAATGATAAAGAATAAATAAGTAATTTTTTTATCAAAAAATCAATTTCATATTAAATAACTATTATAATTAATAACCTCGAATTTGCACTTTACAAAACTATCAAAAACTGTCCAAAAATGTATCTCTGAGATAGGAGTACAGTTGAAATAACAAGGGCAAAAAAAATGCGAAAATCCTCCCTCTTTCTCTGGTGAAATATCATGATTACGAGAGCTGCCAAAGTGAATGATTGGTTAATTATTATTAGTATAATAATAAACATATAAATTATATATATATATATATATATATATATGTTTATTAGTAGAATGATTAGTCATTGTTAAAATTTATTAACTTGATTATCACAATCAATAATTAATACAACCAAACATCAATAAATCAATTGAGTGTAATTGAACATAAATAATTGAAACCAAATATAATTGAATTAATGTAATAATTCAATAATTTCGTAATTGTTTTAATGAATAAAAAATAAATTATGTAATTTCATTTATGTTATAAAAATATAAAATACTCGTTATAATTAGAGTAATTGTTATGATAAATGATAAATAAGTAATTGTTATAATAAATAACCTCGAGCTTGCACTTTACAAAACTATCAAAAACTGTCCAAAAATATATCCCTGAGATAGTAGCACCGTTGAAATAACAAGGGCAAAAAAAATTCGAAAATCCTCCCTCTTTTTCTGGTGAAATATTTATTATAATTACAAGATCTGCGAAAGTGAATGATTAGTTAATTATTAGTATAACAATATATATAAAAATAATATATATTAGTTAATTATTAGAATGATTAGTCATTGTAAAAATTTATCAACTTGATTATTATAATCAATAATTAATTCAACCAAACATCAATAAATCAATTGAGTGTTGTTGAATATAAATAATTTTAATTGAATATAATTGAATTAATGTAATAATTCAATAATTTGGTAATTGTTTGAAAAAATAATAAATAAGTTATGTTATAATTATATTAATTGTTATAATAAGTGTTATGATAAATAATAAATGGGTAATTGTTTTATAAAAAGTAAGTTTAATACTATATATAACTCTTATCATAAAAAACCTCGAATTTGCACTTTACAAAAATATTAAAAAATTATCGTGCATAAAATTCCATTGCATAGTTATTATAACTTTCAATATTTGCAAAAATAATATGATTATTGAATTATTCATTTTAAAAATTTAACTTGATTGTTATAATCAATAACTAATGAAATCAAACATCAATAAAACAATTGAGTGTAATTAAATGTCCATTATTTAATGAAATATAATTGGATTTTTGTAATTATTGATAAATTTTGTAATTGTTTTAAAAAATAATCAATAAATCATATTTTAATAAATAAATAGCATTCATGTTATAAAAAATAAAATATTTGATATAGTTACAGTAATTGTTTTATAAAAAGTAAATGATATAATAAATAACTTCGATGATAAATAACCTCGAATTGGCAATTTACAAAACTATCAAGAACTGTCCAAAAATATATCCCTGAGATAGGAGCACCGTTGAAATAACAAGGGCAAAATAAAAATGCGAAAATCCTCCCTCTTTCTCTGGTGAAATATCATCGTTACAAGAGCTGCCAAAGTATGAATGCAGCTACGGAGGCCTTGGCCTTATGCAAATTGGCCGATATTGTCGTACGTTAGTCAGTCGGGTATTCACGAAGGTGAATTACGCTTGTACCAGGTACAGCGCACGCACCGCGGGCCCGTTTTGTCCCTCTCCCTCCGTCAATCACTCTCTCGGTAACCGTGCCGGAGAAGAGAGACAGCGATTATTCGACGCCGCCAAAACGCGCCGCATAAAGCCCAAAGCTCAGCTTGCTCTCGCGCAATTTGCATAAGTGTCCCGACAGCTGCCGCCGGAAAACACGTGCCCCGACATTCGATTAACGGACTTGAGAATCCTTTGACGTTGCCCCGTCTCGTTCCCAAAATTCGGATTCACTTTTCCGAGTCCCCGGGAAATCCGCTATTGCTTGCTTCAAAAAAGTTTGAAAAAACAAAAATGTTTGGTAAGGCTATCAAAAAAGAGCTACTTCTGCGAAATAATTTCGTTGTGTTGAAACAGCACATTTTTTTGCAGCTACAGGAAATTCTTTTTTTTTAACTTTTAATTTTTTTGAATTTAATTTATTTTTCATTTATTTTTTAAATTAATGATACACTTGTAACGAGCGAGCCTCAGCCAACCAGCGATGATAGAGTTCTTCCTAACGTTGAATGGTTCTGGTTTCCAAATATGTAGATGGTCAGCCTTGATTCACTCGTTCAGACAGGACCCCAATGAAAACTCCGCTCAAAGTAGGCCCTCAGGTGGTTTTT
>JAPYZL010193807.1:0-24534 GCA_030522825.1 Platygaster orseoliae | reverse complement strand
TCCATAAAAATGAAGTGGCCACTTTTACACATGCATGGGAAAAAATATTGTATGCTACACGAGACAAAAAGGATGATTCCAACTCGTGCCCAAACTTTTCACTCGTTGAAATCATCCTTTTTCTCCCTTGTAGCATAAATATCTATTATAAGTATTTTTATTTCGTAAAAATATTCTCATTCTTTTTTAGAATACTTTCGGTGATGTTTATGTTCCCGAAGAATTCGATCCACCGGCGCCCCAAAAAGTGTCACAATTTTCAAAAAGATCGAATAATGTTTCTTCTGAAGCTATAATTATTTTGGATGCCAAAACCATAAAAATTCCTCAATTTTCCTACAACGGCCATGGTCAGAATACGTTTTTTTGGGTCGGTTTTGGGCCTCAACCTTCGAGCAAAGGAAGCAAAGTGCCTGATGAAATGGGATAGTCAGTATAAATATTTATATTTCACGGAGAGAAATTTTTGGTCACAGCAACCAGTCATTTAGTAAAATATGAGCCCACCAAAGTTTTGAGTAATGCAACCAAAACTTCAGGTATAATAACCAAATAATTGGTTATTGCAACCCAAGTATCAGTCATAAAAATTGAGCAATAGTTGCTATAACACGAGTTTTGGTTGTCATAACCAAAGTTTTGGTTGTAATACCAAAAACTTTGGTAGGCCCATATTTTACTAAATCAATGGTTGCTGTAACCAAACCATTTTTCTCCGTGTTGTTTATAAAATAAACTTCGAAACTTTTTGATACCTTTGAATTTGAAAATTTGGAATATTTTTCAAGTAATTTTTACATCTTACAGTTTGGATTCCCTCCGAGTTTACAAAGACGAAGACATTGTCATTCAGTTGCCTGGCGAAATGACCGTTTTCAAAATAGATTGGCTCAGCGTTTACGATACCGACGCTCAAACAAATCTGGGTTCTGTCATTATTCCTGATGGTCTCAATGTTCCACCTTCGTTAGTAAAGGTAAAAACAGTACATCCCATTATTTCCATCCGTAACTCCATAAATTACGTTCATTTCTATAAAAACTGCTGATCGATTTTGTAAAAAATATATTCCCTTATGAATAAATCCCTTATAAATAAATATATTGTAACTATAAAACTATTCGAAACTATATATAAATATTTACAAAAAGTTTCCAATAGTTTTTTTCCATAAGGGTTCAACATATTTCCTTGAAGCTGCTAATAATAATGATATAATTTCAAAGTTTTGTTTATTCAATACAGGTAGTTAAACAATCCAAAACTATGCCAAACTGTGTTCAACTCCACAGAAAGTACCAAGTGGGCTGGGAAATTTTTGGGCCTCAAATAACCATCCAGTTGACAGGACAAATAGGTTACTTTAATAATTTAGAAATCCAGAAATCGCTGTAAATTTGACAGTACAAATTACAGCTTTGCTTTTTTACTTGTTTACAGGGAGTAAAGAGTACATGGCTTTTGGTTTGTCTGGTTCAACTGAGCGAAGTCAAATGCAAGGCGCCGATATTGCAGTGGCATATATGGATGATACTCGTGGCTATGCCACGGACTATAATATCACTGCAATAGCTCCGGTAAATAAAAAATAAATTTTCAGCATTTTCTGGTAATAGTAGACTATACATTCTTGTTTCATAATAAATTCACAATATAGAATCATTGAATTACTATTTTTTTATTTCTTATAGTGTGGAAAAGTTCTTGGGCAATATAAAGGCGTCTGCAAAGACGAACTCGTTAGTGGTTTAGACAGCTTCCAAATGTATACAGCTGTGAGAGAAAATGGGTTGACTGTAATTACCTATCGGAGAACACTGATATCATGTGAGAAATTATGAAGTTTTTATTTTTATGACTTGTTATGAACATGAACCAACAACAGAAAAAAATGTTTGGGAGGGGTTTTTGAACAAATCTGTCTCGATGTTATTTTCTTAAAAAACTATAAAAATATTGAAAATTTTTGGAACATTTTGATTTTTGAAGCATCGAATTTCAGAAAGTTATAAATAAATTCATAGTATGAAAAAATAATAATAATGAGGGATTATGAAAAATACCAAAGGTATTGGAAAAAGATGAAATTAACATCTCAGTGACTTGAAAATCACAAAAATTGAGTTAGGGAGCGTTCAAGTATTACGTCAGGCAGTTTTTTGGAATTTTTGACCCCTCCCCCCGCATACTGGTATCGTCTTCATAAGAGTTAACACAGAGCGTCACGTTTGGCCTGACCCCCCTCCCCCCCTAGAGCGTGACGTAATACTTGAACGCTCCCTTACCTTATATTTGATACGTATATGAAAAATGTTCGATCCTGGATTCCAAAATTTATATAACTTTGAAACTCCGGTAAAATTGAAAAATTTTCATACCAAAACCAGATCGTCAAAAATTGAAAATCATAAAATCTCAAAAGAAATATTTTTTATAAGCATTTAGGGAATTTCCTCAATTTCTGTATTTTATGTTATTCATACAATTTTATAGTATTTTTTGGAATTCTTATAGATTTCTTGTATTTCTATAATTTATTTTACAGATTTCTAGAATTCGATGAAATTTACAATGATTTTGAGTTTCTGATAGTATTTTGATGGATATCTAATTTATTTGTAGATTGTTATGTATATTTCCAGAATACGATGCTCTAGAATTCTTATTTCTATAGATTTACAGTATTTTTAAAGATGTCTGGGAAAATTAGATTTACGTGGATTTTGAATATTTTATAGATTTATAAAATTTTTAAATTTTAAAATTTTAACATTTTAAAATTTATTACATTCACAGTGATTTTGAGTTTATAATATTTTGATGGATTTCTAATTTATTTGTAGACTGTTATATGTATTTTTAGGATACGATGCTCTAGAATTCTAATTTCAATAGATTTACAGTATTTTTGAAGATGCCTGGGAAAATTAGATTTACGTTGATTTTGAATATTTTATAGATTTTTAATGTTTTTTTACCTTTTAAAGTGTTTATGAGATTTTGTGGTGTTTTAAAGTTTTTTTTATAGATTTCTACAATTTTTCTTGATCTTTATGTACGTTTTTTTTAAATTCAATGGTCTCATTCCAAGTTTCATAGATCGTACGTATTTGTTCAGATTTTTCAGAAAACAATTCTTTTAATGGATTCTGATATTTTTAGTACTTTTTCAGTTTATTTATTATTCAAAACACTTATTAGTATTTCTATGAATTTCTGTCTAAATTCATAGAATTCGATGCTTCTGAGTTCAAAGTTTCTCAGATTCTCAAAATTTATTTTTAAAATCTATATCATCCCAATCAAACATTAAAAATTATAAGTCTTCTGAAGTGAAGATTGCTGCTTTTTTTGAATTAGTGAAATTAGGAATCCTGAAATTTATTTAAATTTGAGAACTTACAAACAATAATTTTCATGTCCTCTAGGTCTTAAACAATAAATTTTTGATAACTTTCACAAATTTTTATTATTTTTTATTCTTATTTTTATCTATTACTTCATTTTTATAATCATTTTTATTAAGTCAACGCATTATTTTGTTATTACATATTTGTATTTTCATCGTTTTTGTGTTCATTACCCCTATTTTTTTATTTTTGCATGAAATAATAAATAACTTTACATCCATGCGAGAAGGGTTTGAACCAAAGATTGTTTGAATAATAAAAAACTTACAGCGGATTCAGGAGACAAAGAATATCTAACAGACAAACCAGTGTATATTGTATGGGCCTTGGGAAGACTAGATGAGAACAACGAGCCCAATTTTCACGACATTTATCCAAAGAGTGATTTAAAATTAGAACTGAACCCAGCTGAGCCAATTAATAATTGCATGGACTTCACAGGGATCGATGCAAAACTCAGGTATTTCTATAATTGCATCCACTTCACGATTCTTGGGAACAAATTTTCTTGGGCAATAAATAATAAAATATTATTTCTTTCTTTATATATTACTTCTGTTAATATTCCAGCCTTTGACTATTTGTGCTCAGTCCTCTTTAAGCATAATATCAATAAAAATTTGTCTTGTATTAAGAGATTTTATTACATAACTGGAGGTAATTTCGTTTTTTTTTGTTTTGTTTAAGGGAACCTTGGGAAAAGTCAGAAATATTCGACCATAACATACGAACTTTCATAGCAACTATTGGCCCATCTGGAGGTCAACGTGGATATCAAGCGATCACAGGTAATTAGTGAAACCATGAAACATCGTTTATTCATGACCTAATTAAAACTTACTGTTCAAGGTCAAACAACAATAGGTCTTGCTTGGTACATAAACGGTCTTCTTGTTCCGGAATTGTATTTGCGTCGTGGCTTGACGTACAGTTTTAAGGTCTTGGGGGGAAATAACCCACACAGCCCTAATTATTATCATCCCTTGATTATTACGGATGAACCACATGGTGGTTATGATAGACTGTCCGATGCTGCTCAAAGTAAAGTTAGGGTTTTGGCAGGCGTCGAGTTTACTAGGAGAGGTAGACCACGACCTACCTCAGGTAATTTCACGTATTTTTTTGGTGAACAAGACGTAAAACTGTGGTAAAGTTTTTAGAAAATTTCAAGATTTATAAATTGTTGAAATCAGGGGCGTAGGCAGAATTAATTTTCAGGAGGGGTTTTATAATTTTTAATTTTTGACGATCTGGTAACGGGAAAACGGTTTTTCAATTTTTTGAGTTTTGGGATTTTGAAATATGAATTTTTGTAGTCCAAAGTTCCACATTTTGATATATGAATTGAATATTATGGAATTTGATTTTTGCGGTTTTAAAGGAGGTAAAGCTAGGTTTTTTTTAATAAAAAATTTCGTATTCTTCATATTTTATCAGCATTTAAAAAACTTGAACAGTTTTTTGATATTATTATAGATTCCTATATACAGCTGTCTATAATTCGATGCATCAAATTTTAATACTTATAAAGATTTTTAGAACTTTTGTATTATATTTTATACATAAAACTTGGTTGTACTTCCTTGTATTTCTATAGATTTTCAGAATTTGATGCTATGGCATTGAAAATTTCAACGATTTCGATGATAAAAAATAGTTTTACAGAAAACAGCATCTTTTGAATAAATTTCCATTACTTTTTTTGACATTTTTAAAATATTTATACAGTCTAAAAAATGTTATGGTATTTTTATGCTTTTATACATAAATTTTTAGAACATATCTCAGAATTCAGAGTTCTATAAATTTTTTATAGAATTACCCGTACATAGCTTTTAAGTCCTTATAATTAAAAGATTTCTAGCATTTTTTGCATTTTTTATTGTTAATAAAACTTTGAAGGACTTTTTAATATTATTATAATAATATTAAATTCTATACTATAGAATTCAAATTTGTATCAATTTTTAGTAATTTTATAGATTCCAAGAAAAATCACTTCTACATAAATTTTCAGAATCTTATCGATGTGAACGGTTTTTCAATTTTTTGATTTTTGGGATTTCAAAGTTATAGAACTTTTGGAGTTCAGAGTCGCGCATTTTCACTTAGGTATTTAATATTATGGAAATTGATTTTCATGGTTTTAAAGGAGCTAAAGCTTGGTATTTTTTACAATACATTTCGTATTTTTGGTATTTCTTCAGATAATTTATAAAATTTAAACAGTTTTCTGATATTATTATAGATACCTATACATACAGCTGTCTATAATTCAATGTAATAAATTTTAATACTTTTATAGATTTTCAGAACTTTCGTATTATATTTTATATATAAAATTTGGTTGTATTTTCTTATACTTTTATAAATTTTAAGTATTTTCATGGACTGCTGTATAGATGTCCAGAATTTGATGCTATATGGCATTGAAAATTTCAACGATTTCGATGATTTAAAATAATTTTTCAGAAAACAGTATCTTTTTCATTGATATCCATTACTTTTTTTAACATTTTTTTTATATTTATACAATCCAAAGAATGTTATTGTATTTTTATGGTTTTCATCTAAATAAATTTCTAGAACATATTTCGTCAGGTTTCAGAGTTCTATAAATTTTTAATGGAATAATCTTTACATAGCTTTCAAGTACCTATTATAAAAAGATTTCTAGCATTTCCCGCATTTTTTGTTATTAATTAAACTTTGAAGGATTTTTTTATATTCTTTGAGATTTATAGTAATTTTGTATATCGCTATATAAATTTATAAAAGTCTATCCTCTATAATTCAAATTTCTATAAATTTTGAGTAATTTTATAGATTCCGAGAAAAATCATTTCTACATAGATTTTCAGAATTTTATCGATTTCATGTATTCCCTTTTTTTATTGATAATAAGATTTTGTATCGTTTTATGATATATTTATTAATTTCCATTTTTCAACGTGGTAATTAACATTTCTGTTCTATATTTATTATTCCAGTTGGTCCATTGTGCCTAAGCAAACACAATGGCCGAGATAGAAGACTGGACGACGATTTCACAAGTTTCAGAAAGTTCAACAGAACTCTCCTTCAGGTTTGTGAGTCAGGTGAGAAAAATAAAATGAAGCAGGAGATGTTCAAATTTTAAAAATCTGGCTAAGAATGACATTAGAGGTGATTCTTGAACAAATGCTTTAATTTAGTAGTAACCCGATCTTTTGAAAATCGTCAAAGCTTACAGTTTATTTGTTCTTTTTGAAATTTTTGAGTTTTTTAAAAATGCTCTCAAATTTTGCAGATGACAATAATTATTTTGTAAATTTCTTCTTTATGTATCTTATAAAGTATGCATACAAAGAGAATCGAAAACAAATTTTTCTGAATTTTAAAAAACTTCCAAAAATATAGGAATGAAATAAAGCTAGATAATGTTTATAAAAATTAAAAAATTATTTATTTCAAGCTTTTGGCCTTTCTGTGAATCCTCATCAAACAAAAAATAAATGTGAATAATATGCATTAAACTAAGTCACTCTAAAAAAGATCTTTTATAAAAAAATTGATATTTTGGACTACATTTTGTATATAAAACACGCCAGTAATTCTACTATTTATTTACTTAATTATTTATCAATTATAATATATATTCATTTTAATATTTCAACCTTACGTTACCAATGTTGAATAGGTGATGCAGGTATTTTGGAAGTAGCTCCCAATTCTTCGTGGCCCGACACAGTGTACTACAATTCTTTCACACATGCTAACATGGGCTGGAAAATTCACGTCGTCGACGCCTACACCAAGAACGGAGTTTTTTCATCTCATCCAAACTGGTTCACACTTATTTTAACACTTTTTTTTACGTTACGTACGCTCACGTCAGTGTATAAATATGTTGTACAGGAAAACGAATTTTTTTAAATAAATAACAATATGTTCAAGATTTCAGAAATTCAAAATTCACTCAATCACACATTTTGATAATTACTTTCGTAACACAAAATCAAATAATTCTTGTTTAGAAAGTTTTTATTCATTTTTTATAGAATTATAAATATTCAGCTTGTGGTTTTGTTTTCAAGCAGTACAGTCGTCTTCATTCATACCTGAGTCGAACCATTGCAATAATACTTTTGAATCTCTGCAGGATTCATCTTCGAAAAACTTGATTTTACATTTTTCTCACTTGCATCTCAACTTGGAAGATTGTTCTAAGTACCATTACTAATGGATCAGGACAGCCAATCTTCTTTTATCATGTCTGATCCTTTCTCGCCTATCATCATGGTCGGTGCATTTGTATTTCCTGCAAGTTTTTTTTTTCAATGTATAAATTGAAGTTTTCTTGACAATTGTTATTAGAAAAATAGTAGGTTAGAATTTAGAATCAATGAGAATCAATGAGAAATCGTTCAAAAAGTAGGAGAATGAATAATTTTTAAATAAGTTGAAGTATTCGAGAATTGAAAATCACGAAAATGAGGTATGTACATAAATCCTCTTTCATTACCTTTAATCACAATGGGCATAATCGAGCAATCGATAACTCTGAGATTCTTGATCTGGTAAACCCGTAATCTAGGATCCACGATCGCCTCAGGGTCATTCTTGGGACCCATTTTACAGGTTCCAGCAGGGTGATAAAACGACGTTGTATATTCTTGAAAAAAGTAAAAAATCATGCTGTCATGCGTGCATACCCAGGTAAAAATGAGTAGATCTTTTGATATCCACCTGAGATCTACTCAAGTCGATATACAGAGATCCCAGATTTGGGTACATCTCTATAAATCTATGTAGATCTACGTAGATCTACGTAGATCTATCTACGTATCGTTCATATATATATATATATATGGCGAGAGATGAAAGATAGAGATCTACTTGTAGATACACGTAGATCTACAGAGATCTACCAGCAGATATATGAAAATGACCAAGATCAACAAATAAATCTATGAAGATCTTCGTAGACCTACCAACAGATCTATAGAAGTCAACCGAGATCTACAAGTAGATCTACGAAGATATACGGAGATCTACAAGTAGATCTACGAAGATATACGGAGATCTAGCAGTACATCTATAAGAATCTATGGTGATCAATCTATGGTGATCTACGAGTAGATATACAGAGATCTACCTGTAGATCTATGTAAGTCTTCGGTTATCTATTACAAGATCAAATGAGATCTATAGACATCTATAGTAGATATCTAAAGATCTTCTATAGATATCTAGAGATCTATTGTAGATCTCCAGATATCTACTCATTTTTATCTGGGTAACTATAGCTTGAAATGTATCCCGGTATTTTACCTATGGCGATGCAAGTCCAGTACGCTTTAGTGTTGAACTCGTAATTTTTACAAGCTGGCAAAGGCGTGTCCAATATCCTAGATAAAAAAAATTGCATGTTTCGAAATATTTTCCACAAATTATTCTACAAAAAATTCCATCATTACCTGATCCCGTACTTCCTGAAAGCCCTCGTCTCGAACAACCTCGTCGCGATCTGAATCCCCTCCACGAACTCCTCCAGATCCGGATAAGCGGTGAAATAATTCGGATAAATCTCCGGATCGCCGAAGACTGGATCCGTGCTGTTGAGAAGGATCCAGCCCCGACTTTTGGGCGTCAGCAGCAAGGGCCTCATATTAATCCCGTTGTAGTAGGCCAAAGGCGTCTGGGATAGAGTCGGATAAAGCGCAGGGTCTAGAATGAATTCGTCAGGAAGACCACCGTCGAAAACGTAGTTCATGTCCGCGATTCCGGGTCGAGTCTCGTACGACGTCCTCAAGAAGGCCCCGGTTCGGTGGGACCCAGTCGAGGACAAAGGCCCGTTTTTGGTGGCCAAGTAGTACTTGAGATCCTCTATCATCTGCTCGTAGGGGACTCTGGTGTCGGTCTGGTTGAGGACGGCGACGAGCCCGTAGATGGACAAGTGGTCCTGAAGGTTGTACCCAACCGGGGCGTCCCTGATCACTGGGATGCCCAGTCTTTGGAGCTCGTCATGGGGTCCGATTCCTGAGAGTTTGAGGATCCTGGCGGAGTCGACGGTTCCTGCTGAGACGATGACTTCTTTTCGGGCTCGAGCGACCTTCATGCGACCGTCAAGTTCTGATCTGTATTCAACCCCGAGGGCGACGTTGGTTTTTGGGTCGATGATGACCCGGGTGACCCGGGACTGGGTTTTGATGGTGAGGTTGGGTCGTTTGGCCCGGATGGGACTGAGGTAGGCGTGGTTGGCGCTGACACGTTCGCTGTTGCTGGCGGTGACCTGGACTTCCTGGACGCCGAAGAGCTCGGCGGCGTTGAGGTCTCGGTTGAGGTAGCCGAGCTCTTGGAAGGCGTCGAGCAGGATGCGGGCGTTTATGTCTAGGTACGGGAAACGGGACACTGGCAGGGGACCTTGGGTGTTGTGGAACTGAGGGTTTCTTCGGACTATCTGGAAATTGCGCAGGTTGGAACGTTATGCATGGAAAACAAACACGGAGAAAAATGGTTTGGTTATAGCAAACATTGGTTTAGTAAAATTTAGATCCACCAAAATTTTGGGTACTACAACCAAAACTTTGGTTATGACAACCAAAACTTGTGTTATATCAACTAATGCTCAATTTTTATGACTGACACTTAGGTTGCAATAATTAATTATTTGGTTATTGTACCTAAAGTTTTGGTTGTACTACCCAAAACTTTTGTGGGCTCATATTTTACTAAATGAATGGTTGCTATAACCGAAAATTTTTCTCCGTGAAGGATTTGCTGTATCAGCAAAAAAATGTGCTGTTTTAACAAAACTTGATAGAACGATTTTTTTTCGCAGGAGGAGCTTATTTTTTTGTTGCATCAACAAATCTTTTTTGCTACCAGAGCACAATTACTGTGCAATGAGATTTTATGAATAATGAATGATTGTGCTATGGCAACAAAAAAATAAGCTACTGCAGCAAAAAAATTCGTTCTGTCAAGTTATGTTAAAACAACACATCTTTTTGCTGCAATAGCGAATCCCTTTTTTTTCATGTATATCATTCTTATTTACCGTATTTTTTAGTATTCACCAACTTTTAAACAATTTTTCGTGTTTTGTCAAAAATGGACTATTTTCCGAATTTTCGTAAATTTGAGATTCCGTTTTTTAACTGAAATGAGACTTAACGCAACTTTCGCAATATTAGCTTAAATGGTGTATAATAATTTCTCGAATTAAGCGTTCTTTATCTAATGAAGATATTGGCTAACATTTTTGAAACTTTCAATCATAATGAAGATATATTGAATGTTATGAAAAGTTGAAAAACATTGCAAATTTCAAAGGTTATCAATAATTCTTGAAATTTCATAAATTTTGAGGGCTTCAGAAAATGATGATGAATGTCGTGAATTATAGAGAATTTTTCGTATTGAAATTGAAAAAAGATTGTGGAAAATTCTGATGACTCCATTAAATTACAAAAAATACTTAACGCTCCGCAAATTTTTAAATAAAACAATGTTTTATTATACGGAGATTGTCAATCATTAAGAAAATTTCAATAAAATATAGATATTTAGAAAATGCTGAAAAATTGAAAAACGTAGAAAATCTTTAAGGCCTTAGATAATTCTAATAATTTGCACGTTTCAAAAATATTTTGATAAATATTGCAAAAAATGGATAGTTTTATGAATTATAAAATCAAATTTATAAATGTTTTAAGAATCAAAAAATGTTAATTAATCCAAAAATTTTGGAAAAAAGCCAGAAAATGAAACGACATTGAAGATTTTCAAGATCATCAACGATTCTGAAAAACTTGGAAAATTTCAGGAATTGTTGGTAAATTTTGTAGATTGTGCGAAAATTTTGAATATTTCGTAAACTACTACTATAATCCCTGAAATTTTGAAAATAAATCTGAAAAAGTTTTGTCGTACGGGAATTTTGATTGTTTCAATAAAATTGTATCATTTTTGAAAATTTCGGAAAATTGAAAAAGATTAGTAATTTTAAAAATATTCAATAACTCTGGAAAAAATTGTAGGATCTCAGAAAATCTTGATGAATTTCCTAGATTTAAAAAAGTTCTGACAATTACGTAAAATTAAAGATACTGAGTAGTACTCTTTAAAATTAAAAAAAGTTCTGTCGTGCAAGAATTTTGGATAGTTTCGAAAATTTTAAGAAAAATGTTAAGAAAGCACTGCAAGTTCCTATTTATTTATCTATCTGTTTTTCTTTATAGTTAATTGTGTTTTTAGAATTTTTTCAGTTATTTTTTCATTCATAAGTGTTACTTTTTCAATTAGAGGTGACATACTTTGAAGTTATGAAAACAAGCCAAAAATTACCTCAGGATCCTGATTACCCTCGCTTTTCAAAAAATATGGCAAAACGTCTTTGAAACTCCAACCAACGTTTCCTGGAATGAACAAACATTATAATATTTTTGTATTACTGTTCAAACCAAAAATCACTAAATTTGATTCATAAGAAAGAGTCAAAATATTTTCTGAAATTCATATACGTACTTATAATATTTGAAATTCAAATATGTTGGGAAAACAGAATTTCTCAATAACGAGTTTTCGGATATATTTTCAAGTTATTTTAAAATTAATCATTTTCTCGTATGTGCAGTTAGATAACCAAACTCTATAAATGCGGAAATCATAATTATTCGCAAGAATCAAGCAGGAAATAATTATTCCAAATTTTAATTACCAAGTTCAGCCCATTCGTCGTAATCCCTACGATTTCCTCGAATGTATATCATGTAATTTATAGTTGATGTACCTCCCATAACCTGAAATATAATTTATATTTTCGTAGAAAACTTTAAATGGTGTAAGTGAAGATAAAAAATTTAAGGCTGAATAAAATATAAATACAGTGTCAAAATCAATAAAAAAAATGTTCTAAAAGCAAAGACATCTAGAAATGTCTCAAAATTCTTCGAGAGGTTTGGTTACAACAACCATCGATTTTGCAAAATATGGATCTACCAAAATTTTGGGTACTACAACCAAAACTTTAGTTAAAGCAACTAATGCTCAATTTTTATGACTGATACTTAGGTTGCAATAACCAATAATTTGGTTATCATATCTAAAGTTTTGGTTGTACTAACCAAAACTTTAGATTTTTTTACCTTTCCTCGAGGCCATTCGCATCTACCATCTACTCTAGATCGACACGATGTTTCTTGTGGCTGGGCTCGATAAGCCCAATCAATGTTACTGCTCGCTAAAAATGATGCGAAAGGTGGCATGTCAGCCACTAATGGTTCTTCTATTCCAGCCTCAAGTAGCAGGATCTACAGTTTTTACAAAAATAAAAAATTCTTTGTAGAATTTTTCTACGTAAACTGATTTGGATAAATGATAAAAACATGCAAACAATTTTTGGAACAATTGTTTGTACGTGCATGATTAATTGTTTTCTGATTTAAAAATAATCCAGTGAATTGATTTAATGAAAAGAGCTTCATAATGAAGGCAATACTGGAAATTACAGAATTTCAAGGAAGGCTTGAAATTTTTAATTATAATATGTATAAGTTTATAGAAATTAATAAATCAATAAAAGATCACTCAAGAAAACCAATTTTACAAAAATAAACAACTTCACTGAACGAATTTTTTTTTGCAGCAGTAGCTTATTTTTTTGTTGCCACAGCATAATCATTGTGCATAAAATTCCGTTGCACAGTAATTGTGCTCTGGTAGCAAAAAATATTTGTTGAGACAACAAAAAAATTAATGACTGCTGAAAAAAAATTCACTCTGTCAGTACATCTTTTTGCTGATACAACAAATTCTTTTTTTTCCATGCACGTATGATAAAATTAACTTACATCTTCAATAAAATTTTTGATATATTTTACTCATTGTACTATACCTTCCACCCTGTGATTTCACTAAGTCTGCTAGCTACAACGCAACCTCCTGAACCTGCTCCAACAACTATGAAGTCGTACTCTTCTGAATCTGAATCTTTGAAGTCTGGCTGAGAATACGTGGAACCTAATAAAATCAAATCACATTACATGAATTTTTTTTTAATTTTACGGTATTTTCGTCGATTTTGAAAGATACTAAAAATATTTCCTCTATTTAACGTTATTTTTTTCAATATTCATAAATTTTCGAGAAAAGTTATAAGTGAATAAGTTATTTTCAGCAGATTCGTGTCTCTATATCAAACTGCATGAAAATTGGATAAAAAATGGATCAATAATGAACCACTCAGTGACCTAACCATTTTGATAAGGAAATAACGTTAAATTAGTTAAAAAACTGGCAAATATTTTTATTTCTTCATTTTTTAATAACATTGAAATTTCAACCCAACGTCCAAAGAATTCTAAAACATCATTGGATCAAAAATGGATCAAAAATGGACCACTCAGTGACCCGAACCCTTTAACAAGGAATTTATTGTATTTCTGCATATTTCATTTTTTCTACACGTTTTTTCCAAACAAACTAAAGAGAAACACAAATTCATCTCAAAGTCTTTTTCAAAGAAAAATCAAAGTTTGAGACTGCGACTCACCTATATACGAATTTGATTTATAATATTGCGATTGGTAGTTTCTGGCATCCGGTGGAATATAAATTCCACTTCCGAGAAAATTTGGAGTAGAGACAATTTTGTTGCTAAATTGAGGGCCGGCGTCTAATGAGTATCCGAAAAGCCTTGTTAACATTGCGATGAACATCATGGATTGTGGTTGACATGCTGTAAAATTCAGCCCTGTCCAGCAATATGGGGTCACGTCTGCTGGTACCCATGACATTTTCTCTGACGTAAACGTATATTTTTTTAATAAATTATTTATACAATAACAGAACAATGCATATCTCATGTTAGACATGATATAGTTAGAGTGTAATCATTTTTTTAAGTTTTACCCTCTTACTTGCAATAATGAAGTAATAATAATTTTACGAATGTTATACAAATCAACATAAAGAACTGAAATACAGTGGTTCAAATAACTTAAAATGCTTGTAAATGTTAAATGTTATTGTAAGAAACTGTCATATCATTACACATATTTACACATTTGTTAAAATGTTTATTTCCTTATAACCAAGTATCGAACAATGTTTTTTACAACTACGTAACTTTTTTATTTTTTACAATTTTTTTTACCATCAAATTACTTTTTGAAATAGTGAAAATCTATTTATTCATTAGTCACTTAAAAAATTGTTCTAATTGAATAGTAGAATGTGAAACTACTAATGTGGTTAGTGAAAATGTCATTAATCACATTAGTAATAATGAATTCACTAATTGTTTAGTCGTTTCAAAAATTTCACTAATTCATGTAGTAGAATTTGACCATTTCTTTAGCTAACTTGTGGAATTCCACTAATTCGATGGTGAATCTCTCACCTACTAATTAAATTAGTAAAAATTTCACTCATTCAAACCGAGAGAGTACATTGTTAAAAAAGTATATGGACAATCATCATGTTTTTGCGAGTATAATTGAGGATCAAAAAATCGCGATTACGAGCTTGACTTTCTCTAATAGCGTGAATACTAGTCCAGTCGCTTAACGCTGCTTAACGCTCGATCGCATTGAGTCCTTACCCACAGACACTTTTAAAGTTCACAAGATTAGTCTGACAAGTTCCAAGATAATTTATTATCTTCGCTCGTCTGACAAAAATGTATTCGCGTACTCGTGACACAGAATTACTCAATTACATAGTTCTATAATGGCTGAGTGTTGCATAAATACCGATATGTGTAGGAAATGCATTTTTTTTATTTGTGGGATTAGAATTGGATACCGAGGGCAGGTTCCATTTGGAACTTATTGTTAGAGTAGAATGGTATTACTTGATATCATGAATCACGAATGCAATGCTGAAAGGTGACCAGGTTTTTTGTTAATATTTATTTTTTTAATTTTCAAGCTAGTGTACTTATTATTAATATTTTTTTATTAGGAATTTCGATGATTTTTATTAAATGGAATTTTTATTTATTGGATATTACGGATATTATTTACGAGATTTTGGTTTCGAGTGTTTTTGAAAACTTTAAGAAATTTTTTCGAACTTTCAGAAAAGATGACATTTGTTGAGAATTTTTTAGTATTTTGCGAATAATAAAGGTTTGATGCAATTTCTGAATAGAGTATTAAAATATTATTTCATAAATATGATAAATTTCGAAAAATTTGCAAAAGGTTCTAATTATACCAAAAAAGAAAAACTTTTCATGTAATTTCTATCAATTAATTAAAAGTTCTGTTCTAGCTGATGATGATTATTTCAAAATTTTATAGCATTTTCAGAGGTTTTGACAATCTTTCAGAATATTTCGTTAATTTTAAAAAATTGGGAACAATAGCTGCAAGTTTTGTTCCTGAAGCCTAGATTTTCAAAATTTATTGTTATAGAATTTTTTGGTTTTCAATCTTCATGAGAATTTTCCATAAGCTGCTGGGATATCGAAAAACTGATTTCATCATTTTCCGGATCTTCAGGAAATTTTTCACAAATTTTCATTAGTTCTTGAGAAACATTATGTTAGGTATTACTTTTTGAATTACCAAGGTGATGAAAATTTCTGAATAAATCAAAATTTTCGTAGATTATCTCAAAATCTTTGCTTGTAAAAAAAATGAGATTCCCGGTCATTTTTCCGAAATGTCATTATCCCGAATGTATGATTTTCCGAATGGCCATTTTCCTGAAAGTATTTTTCCCCGAAAGTATTAATTTTCGAATTTCGGTTGGAATTTCACTTTTATTTCAATTGTATACATTAATCAATTTCATAAGAAGAATCTTCAATAAAAACAGTCATGGTGAAAGTTTTAAATTTAAAAGTTGTAAGTTTTATTTTATTAAAAAAAAAATTTTTTTTATTTGAAATTTTATTTTAAATCAATTTAAAAATACAATTTTTCAATTTTATTTATTAATTAAAAATTTTTATTACAGTTTTGAAATTTAAAAATCGTGAATGCGTAACCATGGCATTTCTAGACATTAGGCTGATAGGAAAATTTCCCGTTCGGGAAAATTAAAAACCCTTCGGGTAAACGAATTCGGGAAAAAGACCGTTCGAAAAAAGACCTTTCGGGGAAACGGATTTGGGAAAATGGTCGGCAACGAAAAAATGTATAAAAATTACATAGTTTTTACAGTTTTATCGTAGTTTTCGTGAGTTTCTTATAATTTTCACATATTTTTTAGTTTTCTCGCAATTTTCATAATTTTTTTAAGTTTTTAATTTTCATCATTTTCAAATTTAAGTTCCACTTACAGTATAAATTTTGAATGAATAAAACGTATAGTATGTGAATATATACTTTATTTATTACAAATTTCACTGTGCCAAGATTAAAAAAATCTACGAAAAATGAAAAATATCGAAATTTACAGTGTAATAAAAAAATATTAATACAAACTGAAAAATCACAGAAAAATTGAAACAGCTCCAAAATAATCCAAAAATTATGTACACTCCCTACATAAAAATACAAAAATTATATCACAAATCTTTTTTTCTCTTTTTTAGACTTCATTCAAACAATAATCATTAAGAGTTACAGAGATAATAAAAGTTTTGTTGGTATCCAAATCTCAACATTTTTAGTGATCTAAAACTTGAATAATTTTTGAAAAAATTATGATATGACTCCCGATTGTAATGTAAAAGAAGCTGAAAATATTGCAATAACATAACGAACATTCAATTTTCGTCATTTTGTTTTTTCTCATGTTTGCAGATACAGGAACTTTACGAAAACTCGAATCGGCAACTACGTAACGCAATAAATTCGAGTGCGGCGGGATATTAATGGATTTATTTAGGTTCAATCTGAGTTCTGCGGTTCGAGCAAGCATTTTTAACATTATCGATCTTGTTTTTCTGACTTTCTACCGTGCTGTTATCTCGCAATTATTTATGAATATTTAGAGAACTTGATCCTGGTCGTAAATAGTCGCAATACAAATTGTTTTCAGCAATGTAATTGGTATGGGAAAACATACGGAAGCATGAACGTAACCCGGAAATCCTGAAAATTCTGTATCTATTAACTTAGAATCTCTGAATGATAAATTAATGATTCGAATATTCTTTACAAACTATTGATGTATGTTCAATAAAATTAAAAATTTGGAAGAATTCCATTAGGAGCTGGACAAATGAACTAAAATAATTGAATTTGTTATAAACAAATTTGTGATTTTTCGAATGAACCAGTGCGAATATTCATTTTTATTTTGGTATAACATTTTATCAATTTGTTAAAACTGAAATGTAGAAAGAAAAAATAATAAAGAGGTGTTATAATAATCAGACGATTTTACGATTGAAAGTTTTATAATTATAAATAGAAATTTTCTTTTTACTAGAAACTTCAAAAAAATTTTGTAATGTCTGGGAAGCTTTTTTGCAATTACACAAAACATGTATGAAACCAATTTAATTTCTTTGCAACCTGAAAAATCCTACTATAATTCAAGTGTCGAGAAAAAATCAAAAGTTTCTACACATAGAAATAAATTTATTTAGTAACTTTTATACATGTGACATAATTGTAAATTTAAGTCATGATTTATCAACAATATTTAGGGTAATTTCACCTAAATTTTCCACACTTAAAAAAATGTAGATTCTTTAAAAGACCCTAAATTAAAAAACACCTAAACCACTTATTTAGTCCCAAACCATTAAAAAATTTTTTAACAAATTCACAAAACGATAACATTTCTATTGAAGACTTAAAAACTCTGATAAAATACTGTAGATTTTTTCGAAAATCGAAAAAATCGAAAATACCCATAAAATCAAATATCAATAAAAAAAATCGAAATGTACACAATTCACAAAAAAAAAAATGTTCCAAAAATCCAATCCAGTTACTTTTCCAACTTTCAACTTAAGCTAACCTAAAATAAAAATTTTAATTTTGAACATCGTCTAAAACACAAAATAAAAATTCAAAACTATTCACAAATTCTACGTGAACTACGAAAAAATCAAATTATAAACACAGGCCTCGAAAATGAGTTAATCGAAAGTCGAAGAGTGGAAATGACCTTCAAATAAATACCTTGAAAGGGCGTAGTTTTGGAACTTGATGTTGGTTTGACCGTACGTTCAGGTTGATAAAACGAGAGTAAAGCACAGTCCAGGATATCGAGAGTAAACAGTGGAAGGGGTAGCATACGTCCAGAAAGGGGAGATTTGTTTTTCTCTAGGCCAATTTTTCTGTTCTAATTTCTAGCTTATCTAGTTTGCAGAATAACCTGTGGGCCTCGCTCGTTAACGAAACACATTCTCTCCTGCGTCGTGTAATAAACGCATGCAGATTATTCGCTCAAATTCTAATCAACCACTTGAGATCAATTATGAAACTGCTACAGAAACCTTTCCAATATAATGCATTGAAATTGCTTGTAGAGGAAAATATCAATATTTTCACAATCCGAAATATTTTGATATGAAATAAAACACAACGCATGATATAGTTTGAAGTAATGTTAAATTTTATTTACAATTCGTGTAAGTTTATACAAATTCGAATATTAGACACTAATATATTTTGAAGAACATACATAGTTCAACGACACATTTTTCTACTAAAATCATTCATCTATTAGCACAGATCAGTCTCTATCAATGTAATTAAAATTTTTCCAAATCAAACCCTTAATTCAAAAGTAAAAACAATTCTCACGAAAATTGTTATTTCTTTACAAAAGGCAAGAAACAATTTCCAGCAGAAGATATGTTGCAGAAATTCTCTTTTACGATCTCAAAATACATTCACGTAACAAAGCTCCAACAAATCAATCGTTAAACAAAACAGATTAGATATAAAAATTCCATTTGCATGATTTGTACTTAACAAATTATTTTACCGTTCGCATCTAAAATTTTCAATAAATACATTTAAATAATTATCTTCATGTAACATTAACTCATTATATAATTTATAAAATTGCATTGCGCTAATGACAAATAAAATGTTTTTTGAAATTTTCTTCATTCTCGATGGAATTCCAAAAAGTGGTGAAGAGTTGAGGGCAACTCGGTACATTTTATATTGTACTCACAAATTTTTTGAGCGGCGTGACATTGTAGGCTCATGTAATTCACGAGGTTCACGTTGTTCAAAGGTTGCGAGGAGATTAATCTTGCCGGTGTTTCACCAGCTTTATTTGGCATGTCAATATGAGCTCCGTAATCAAGCAACAATTTTATAAGCTGAAACAAAGAATTTTAAAATTCTTTTCAGGTCCAGCAAAATTCAATTAAAAACAACACAAGTATTTTTATACAAGAAATCAGTCGAGAATTTTCATTTTCTAATTTTTGAATATTGAAATTTCCAATTCTTATCCTTTTTGAATTTGAATCAAGTAATTAAAATTAAATTTCTAGTTATTAAAACTAGAAATGGAGTTGATTTTTTAGTCAAAAAATGTGTTGAGAAAGAAATAAAAAATTACTATAATAAACAGAGGTGAAAACGAAAGTTGGACAATTTTTTTATCGTAAATCGAAATGTGTATATAAAATCTATAAATATACTGATTACAATTATTATTTCTCTATTTGCTGAAATTTACTGCATTCTTAAAAAAATGTAATCGTAGTAAAAAGAATTTAAAAATTCACAATTTTCGGATGAAAAACTTAATCGCAAAATTTGTGAATATTGTTGAAATTCAATTTTTCAAATTTCAAATTATTGAAAAATAGAAATTTCTTGATCAGAAAAAATAGGGATTTTTATATGTAAGATGAGAATTTTCAGGAATTGGTTATTTTTTGCACCTAAAAATAGAATTAGCTGCATTCATGCACATCTATGTTAATAAATTAAGAAATACCTTTTTATCATGATTATTCAGTGTTTTGAATTCAAAAGTTGAGAAATAAACAAATGAAAAATAGTTATTAACATTGATGAAACTATTAAAATACAAAGATTTTGGTTTCGAAAAGATTTAATTTGAAAAACTTTTTATTTTCGTTATTCGAGTAAACGATGAATTTGCATCAATAAATATAATTTACTGCATTTTTGGTAAATTTTAATAAAAAAAAGAAAAAAAAAATTAGAATTTTTTTGTCGTATGAAAGTTTTGGATTGAAATGTACAAATTATTTAAAAAACAGTAAATTTCTGCTTGAATGACTAAAAAATTAGACGAAAAACATCAATAAGTAATATAATAAATAAAGAAAGTAAATTTGTATTGACATCAAAAATTTCGATTCAACATTAACATTCATAATGTTTGATTTTACTCAAAATATCCGTAATTACAAATTATTATTTAAGTAATTACAAATTAATAAATAATAATATAATAATAAACAATAAATATGAATAATTTATAATATAAAATATTGATTTCTATAATAAACAATACAACAAATATAATATGAATATAAATTGTTCAAAAATTAATTAATCAATAAATATTAATATAGTGAATATAAATATGAAAGTAAATTTATATAATGTGAAATAAATAATAATAAATTAATGTAATTAATAATTATAAATTGTTTTGATTTCAAAATTTCTATTTTCCATTAACTAAATTTAAAAACAATAACTATTTTTAATTATTTTCTTACTTCTCTTTCTTATAAACTTTTAGCTTGTAATAAGTTCGATAAAAAAAATCGGTGTTACAAATTTGTAAGAGATAAAATTCAACGTAATAACAATTTATAAGTAGAAAATTTCAGTTTGTTAAACAAATTTATCTATTTCAATATTTAACAAATTTCAAGTTTTTCAACAAATTTATTTATTTCATTATTTTTTTACCAATTCGTTAGTAAAACTCAAGTATCATCAAATGCACCATCTCTATCAATTTGAAAATTATTTTCAATTTCAGTAAAATTTAATAAGTAGGGAAACACCAATTTTTATTATCAACGTTCTCATTTTCACACAAAAAATCATTCAAGAATTTTAATTTTTTCATCTTCAAATCACTGAATAATAAATTTTCATCAGTTTCGAATTTGGCCAAAGTTATTGAAATATGAATAAGTTACTGAACATACAAATTTATCAACTAAAACTAGAAATCTCATATTTATATAACATAAAAAGTCATAGATAAAAATATATATATAACTTACAGAGTTGTGGAAGTTATTGCGATTGCTAGCAACATGAAGTGGAGTCGAACGTTGCTCATTTCTCGCGTTCGGATTGGCTCCACATTCCAATAGCAATTTCACGATCTCCTCATGTGGAAATATCTCCTGAAATTATTTATAAAAATTTGTAAACAAAACGATGTTTTAATTCTTCAAGAATAAACTTCAAACAATTCAACTAATCTTGGTTATGATCTTAAAAAAAATTTCCAATTAAATTGTATATTAATTTTGCAAATTTCATACAACTTAAAATCTTGTAAAATTCTTTTCACTCTTTATTTCTTATAAATTAAATAAACACAAAATTTTTATATATTTTATGATCATGAGAAAATTTTTTTATCTGAATTTTCTAGAAAAATGTCTAACAAGCAAAATAAATTTTATTGTACCAAGCATTGTTACCTAAAATAAAGTTAAATTTATATCAACGTACATGAACTTCGTCTGCATTGAAGTAGCAAGAATTGATGGTGTTTGAACGAGAAACACACAAATGAAGAAGCGTATCACTGTTGCATGCGGTTTTTGGATTGTGTCGAACAATATCGCAGACTAATTTCTTCATTTCCATTTTCTCTTCGGGCGTTTTCGCGTTTTCCACCAGCAAATAAATCAAATGAGCAACACATTTCAGTATACGATCGTAACTGTCGCGTTGTCTAACATATATTGGTCGTATCTGTAAAAAAAAAAGAAATTACAGATATTAAAACGAAGATTACAGGTAAATAAATTTTTCTGGTGAACTAATAAAACTTATCTATTTTTAATTGTGATATTTACTAAAACTTGAACTTTGCAATTTTTATAAATTCATAAATTTGTTGATTGAAATTCCTATCTGAATTTTACCTGCAAATATTCTGTTAAATTTGTTCCTTGATTTTGAAGTGCAAAAAAGTGTCAAACTGAAGTTAAAAATGATGTTTTTACCTCAAGTAATCGGCTCGTTTCGTAGAGTTGGGAAGTGAGTAATTTCAAAATATCGACAATATCGGAGAAACAAGGCTCAGGATTATCCTGATTTTGATCTGTTTCATAATTTTTTTCATTCAGATCAATCATGAACCTTACTAAGGCTTGTGCGGTGAAACAGGCATCGGTGTAAAGAATCTTAAAAATAAAAAATTATACTATTATTGACATGATTATTATTTACTACGTTTCACAGAAAAAAGCACTTTATAAAAATATTTCGAATTCGAATTAATTCTTTACGATTATGTAAAAATCAGTTTAATTAGCGATTGTTGAAAAAATTTAACATGACAATTATTTTTAAACGACTAAAAAAAAAAAAAAAAAAAAAAAAAATGGTAGGACACCACAATGTCCAAATAATCTTATTATTGTAGTCTAACTTAAATTTTTGAATAATTTTTATTATGTTCAATATTTCAAATATGTGAAAATATTAAAAAACTGAAAATTTTCTAAAAAATCGATAATTTTATAAGTAGATAATATTAATTTTGTATATTGTGATTATTATCATATTTTTGGGAAAGTGTATGGTTTTCTTTCATTTTATGGAAAAATTTCAAAAACTTGAAAGTATTGACAAATTGTGAAAAATTATTATAAGTTACAGAGATTTCAATGAATTTTTTTCTATTATTATTGTTAAAATATAAAGAAAATGAAAAAGCATTAGGACAATTCTCCAGATTGTTGTAAATGCTCTTATTATTGTAGTCTTACTTTAATCTTTGATTAGTTTCTATTGTGTTTAATATTTCACATTGTTGAAAAAATAAAAAAACCGAAATTTTTCTAAATAGTCGATAATTTGATAAGTAGACAATATAAATTTTGTATATTGTGATCATTATCATACTTTTTGGAAAAGTGTATGGTTTTCTTTCATTTTATGAAAAAATTTCAAAAACATGAAAGTGTTGAAAAATTACGAAAAATTATTATAAGTTACAAAAATTTGAATGAATTTTTTTCTATTATTATTGTTAAAATATAAAGAAAATAAAAAAGTATTAGGATTATTCTCCAGATTGTTGTAAATTCTACAAAATTCGAATAATTTGTTCAATTTCAGATAATGTTGATAAACTTTGTACATCGTGAAAAGTTTTTGAATTCCAAAAAATTACAAAAACCGTGTAATATACTATATTCTGAAATATCAAAAAATGGTTTATCATACGGATACGGTCGCAAATTTAAAAAATGGTCTAGAATATAATGACTTTGAGAAATGTTATTTGTTAAATAATTTGATGGTTCAATTAAACTAGAATTTAATAATTGATTGATTTTTGCGTTGTATTTTTTGGTATTTCATGTTCATATCATTATCATCATATATTATGTCCATCTAATTTAATTTCCAAATTTTCTTATTATTGTTGTCTAACTTAAATCTTTGAATAGTTTTTATTATGTTTAAAATTTCGAATTTTTGAAAAAATAAAAAAACTTAAAATTTTCTAAATAACCGATAGTTTCATAAGTAAATAATATTAATTTTGTATATTGTGATCATTTTCATATTTTTTGGAAAAGTGTATGGTTTTCTTTCATTTTATGGAAAAATTTCAAAAACTTGAAAGTATTCAAAAATTACGAAAAATTATTATAAGTTACATAAATTCGAATGAATTTTTTTAATTATTATTGTTAAAATATAAAGAAAATGAAAAAGCATTAGGACAATTCTCCAGATTGTTGTAAATTTTATAAAATTCGAATAATTTGTTCAATTTCAGATAATGTTGATAAACTTTGGACATTGTGAAAAGTTTTTAAATTCCGAAAAATTACAGAAACTCTGTAATATACTATATCCTTAAATATCAAAAAAAGTTTCATCATACGGATACGGTCCCAAATTTTATAAAGTGGTCTAGAATAACAGGTTGGCTGATAAGTCCCCGGTCTAACAAAGAAAAACACATTTTTTTGTCAAAATTCGTTTTTATTATTCAACATAGTTCCCTTCAAGAG
>JAPYZL010193785.1:0-10925 GCA_030522825.1 Platygaster orseoliae | reverse complement strand
GAACGGTCAACCGCATAGTATTTTCATTTTACATGGTGTATCCTGAAAGGGTGAAGAGCATTTGAGCAAAAATGCAGCTTCGTCAACCTGAAAAGTTTCCAAAGGCTATCTTTACTGCACTATTACTACATACCGGCGATATAAGAGTCTGGATATGAAACTATGGTGAAAATTTCAAGATTAGCTGGTTATTTGTTTCGCGCTTTTGAAAGAAAAATTTTACCACTTTTATTAATTATGAAATGTTCCGGGTATTGCGTGGGGGTCTGACCGATTTGACAATGCACGCTCACTTTAGCGGCGATACAAAAGTATCACTTAAACTCGTTTAAAAAAATTATTTTTCAGAATTCATAAAATATTTTGGATTTCATGCTGCGATTATTGGCGCAAATTATGCATAAAAATTATTTATTCAGGAGTCATAGCTTCAGGCGCTCGTCCCTAGTAAACGCGAGGTCAGAGTAAAGTCTGACTTTTCTCTGACTTCACAAAATTACATCACAAAATTTTGAAATACGTATACTCTTTATCTGAATTTTCGATACATATTATTATTCTGAAAATTATCGTTTTTTGTTGTGTAGATAAAAATATGTTTTTTGACAGAAAATATTAAGTATGAAAGGAACCGATGCTAATAAAAATAATAGGTATCAATGATTCTCAATCCACCATTCTGAATAGCTGCAGCATTTCGAGTAACCGTACGAAATAATTGTTAAATTGATTGAAAGTAAACATGAGACTTATCCAGTTTCAAATATTTTGCAAATTCTATTTATGTACAGCCATTTAATTCTTATGTACATCAACGACCATATCCTGTTGGAACTACCCGCTCTCGTCTGATCGCGGAAGTCAAGCGACAGTGAGTCTCGATAGTACTTGGATGGGGGGGGGGGGGTGACCGCTTGAGAACTAGAGATGTTGTTGATTTTTTTTTGCACTTAAATCAACTCAAGGTACTTTTTGTTATACAGAATTGTAATTTTTATCGATCCTTTTTACTGTGAACAAAACAAATTATTAACTTAATGCAATTGATACCATGAATTATTCTTTCTTTAATAAAAAATTAATTGTTCCACCACTCTATTCCACAGCTGCACATTTTATCTTTTTATCGGTTAATAATAATTGCAATTTATTTATAACGTATTACCTTAAACAGAAAGTTTGGCAGTTTAGCCAGTTTATACTTAAATAACGATGGGAAAATACGAATTTTACATATGTATAGATTGAAATTTTGAATCCTTGTTACCTTACGAAAAATAAAATCCTAACTCAGATTTAACGTTAAGGAGTGTACAAATTTTATATTCACTATGTATTATTTTATTATTATATAAAATCTGTAAGATATTCAGAATATATGTAGATCTCATCCCTTAAAAAAACATTTTCCAATGAAAATGATGGAATGGAGGGCGTCATTTGTCTTAAGGGGGTCGTCTACCTTCGCGCCTGAATTTAGAGCGTATTATTTTGACGATGGATTACGAAAAAACTATACATGATATTGACACAAATTTTTTTTTATTTAATTGATACATTATTAAAATTTAAAAACAAAAAAAATTTCCTTAATTTTTTCGTTATCTTGGCTTTCACAAATGTATTCTTGACGTTCACAAATTAATTCGAGATTCATCAACACTAAAAAACTCTAAAAATATGAGTTATTGTTGGGAATTTTTGCGCGTAATGCAATTACGCAATGTTTCTCGAGCATATTTTGTAACATTGCTCGTTCCCCTAGTAAGGCGGTGGATCCGTTTTGGAACCGTTTTGGCATGGAACCGTCCGGCGGTTATAAAGCCGTTCCAAAACCGATCCAAAACGGGAAATAAATCCCCGAAATAAAACACTTACGAGAAATTTGGAGGCAGATTTCGATTCAGGAAAGAATCTTTATTGCATACATGCTCCAGGAAATATTTTTTTTGTATTATTTTATACTTAAAATACTTGCAATGTTATTTTATAAAAAATTTATTTTTTCTTCAAAAACGTCATTTTTGGTACGCAATTTATATTCAATTGCATAATTTATATAATACATGTAAAAAAACCACCGGTTTGTGGCTAACTATCGATTTTGAGTACATTTGAGCTTTGTCACCGTTTTGGATCCGTCCGGCGGTTCTACCGCCTTGCTAAGGTCATTTCGGTAATTTTTCCAAAATCTTGGCACCTTATGGCAACTTTCGGCAACTGTTACAGTTGCCAAGAGTTGCCATGGATGTTTTTCGAACTAGCCTGCATCATAGCTCAAAAATGACTCATCCAATTTTGATAAGTTATATATCATTTTAAAGAGGATAAAATTCTTCAAGGAGTGACGAAGCCAAAAATTGTAGAAAATAATTGTTTGTGTCCCTTTGAAAAAAAAAAAAAATAGAAAAAAAAACTAAATTTCATAAAAAAGTGTAATAATTATTGTGAAAAAATTGAAAAATAAAAAAAATCTCGACGTCACTTTCCGGAGAACATACTTGCGAACAAAAAACGCTTATGTTTTTTTTCTAAAATTAAATCTGCACCCTGGCGCTCTCCAGAAGCCGTAACTTACGGGTTCAGTTACAGGTTTTTGTGCAAAAAACACCTGTAAGCATTATTGAGTTTTTTCGCGAAATTATCAATAAAATGAAAAATATTATTTGTGGAGAATTACAATAAGGTATATTTTTCCGATTTTTTATCATTGAAATTTGCTTAACACTCTAAAAAACTATTTTTAAATGAATGTAAAACGTCAAGTATCCGAGGACGTTCCACTGTGCGCTTCGGCGCGCATGACATAGCAGCTATTCGCGGGAAAATTTAAAATGTTTAGAGAAGACATTATCGTTAATTATAATATTTCATGAATATTAGGAAAAACAATAAAGATTACAAATGAGATTCGTGAGTAATGTGACAAGAGGTAATTTATAAGATGCATATTTGTGAAGTGCATTCATTATTATGCCTAATTTCAAGCGAATTCTCTTACGGGTGTTTTTTGCACGAAACACCCGTAAAAGGACCCGTAAGTTACGGGTTCAGTTACGCGTTCTGGAGAGCGCCAGGGCATGCTGTAGAATGCACGCCAAATGCCCTCTCCTAAACGGTATGGTCAACTCAGATCTCAACACGGAGGCTCAATTTCGACAAACGATATATTTCGTATTTTTGGGTACATCTTGAAATACAAGTGTTTTTGATTTCATGTTTCTGCGAGCAATACTTTTTTTTAATTCATGCGTAAAGTTGAGTCGTGAAAAACGCTGTCTATAAGTATTGGTCCCCTTAACTGCAGTTATTCCTAAGAATCATGGTTCTTAGAAATAATTAGTGTCTACTTAATAATTATATTTATGTTTAAAGAAAAGAAAAAAAATAGATATGAACATGAACGTTAATTTTAATGGAAATTTGATCGGAAATTTTTATGCCAATTTTTTCCATTGACAAAAGCGTTATCATTTTACATTGAGAATTCCAAATGTCAAATTCAATGTCAATTCAATGTTACGTTTTCCTACGGGAAAGGAAAAATTAGTTAAACAAACGGCGTAATTAGGCAAAGAAAAAGCAAAATTAGGAAAGGAAAAGGCAAAATTAGGCAATGAAAAGACAAAGTTTAAACAAAAATAAATTTTCCACAAGTGTTTAATATCTTTCAATCTCATTATTTTACAATACATAAAATGTATATTATTTTCTATATCAAAAAAACCTCATTTTCGTTACGTAAATAATGATTGGCGATATTAAAATGAGCTAGCTTAACATTTCATGCAATAAAAACTGCTTTGAGGTAAGTTTTTCGAGTTGAATCGAAATTGGCCAAAAAATTGTCCGAACACTTTGCTAGGGTACATTCCTGTGTGATTTCCATATAATCAAAAATTAAAATAATAATTTCATGACGATAATATTCATACAAAAAGAATTAAAAAAGCAATTAGAAAAAAACTTGATTTGCAGGATTTTGGCCTACAACCCGGAAAATTTGCAATTCGTAGCGGAAATACGCGTTGTGGATCGTGATAATGGCAACATTTGGCTTCTGTCGTCGAGATTTCAAAAGTTTTTCTTGAGACGTGTCGATACTCGGGACATAAACATTCGTATAATTCGACTTCGGCCGGATGTCATGGAACCATCACCTTCCGTTTTGCATTATCCATATCATTTGCAGTCACCAGTTCATCATAGATATTACAACAACACTTTGAATTACTGAAAATCAAATCAAAATTACCCAATTTAATTTGGAAAATCAAAGCGCTGGACATTAATCATATCACTGTTGAGATTTTTTAAGTGCATGGTAGGTAGTTCAATAAACATTTTCTCAATATATTAGACCAGTCATTAAGATATATTTTTTTACAGTTTTCAAAATCCAATGCTTTCTTCATTTACATAAAAAAAACTGACTTCACAAATTCCATCTCATATTATTTATTTCACTCCTTCAATTTTACGAAGCTCAAATACACTGATTAATGTTTTTTTTTCAAACTCCAAAAATTTTCTCTGTATATACCCAAGGAACCATTCATTTTGTGCAATAGCTATACGTATTCGTGAAAATATAAATAATGTTTGTAAATAGTACATGACATTTATTACAATTTTTCCTCTCCCAAAATCCTACAAAATGTTCCCAAATGCCAAGTAATGCTCAGTTTTACATTTACAGTACATAAATAAAAAAAACTCGTGTTGCTGGTTCTTCTCTTTTTATTACCATTACCACCATCATTCGGCAGGTGATAAAAATACATTCTTATAAACTCTCCGCTATACATCTCCATATTATCACACATCGCCGAAAAATTAGTAAAGTATAATACTCAATGATTCTCACAGGATGGCGAAAACTAGAAAATTCTGAAAAACCGTGACTTGAAAAATTATTCGTCAAAGGCGGAAGGCTCGGTGCCAAAATAGCGATCGCCGAAGTTGCCAATTCCGGGAAGGACGTAGAATTTGTCGTTGATTTCGGGGTCGACCGCAGAAGTCACGATTCTGACCTCGGGGAAGGCGTAGGCAATGGTTTGCACACCGGGTTTGGCCATTAGCAAAGAAACAAGGAGAATGTTTCCTTCTGGAACGTCGTGGTCGAGCAACACTCGAATGGCCATTATCGCAGCTGCTCCTGTTGCAACTGTAGCGTCCATCAAAATCACACGATAGTCTTTTATATCCTTTGGCAGTCGGAGATAGTATAACTGGAAAATTCCAATTTTTCGTTGATTAACTAATCTACAAATTTTATTTATTTTAACGTAGAACTACGTCTTTTTCAAAAAAGCTTACCTCTGGTTCACCAGTTTGCAAATTGGTTTGAATGAGTATTTTTCCAATACGAATATCTTTGTACACATCTCTCACTGCCTGCTCCATAGTTTCTCCTGCTCGGAGTATCGAAACGCCGCAAATTTTGTCCGTCGCGCTACGTTTACCATGATAAGGCACACATTGTGGCGTTTCAACAACAATTTCCTGCAACAAAGGATTAACACTGACAATAAATAACTACATTTTTCAATATTTTACACATTCTAACACGTCACACGAAGAATCAAATACAAATAGTTCATTTCCAGAACTTTATGAAAATTTTCATGTTTTTTCCCAATAAAATGTCTGAATTAAGTGTTACATAGTAAATATCATTGAAATTTCACTTAAACAATGAAAAAAAAGCTACAAAAAACTATGTACTTTGAAAGGCAGAAGAGACAAGGCATATTCGATGACTAGTCGTATTAGTCTTTTTGAGTAGAAAATGAATTCATCCCGAGAAGTGTCTTTATTGCGGATGAAAGTATGCAAGCCTTTTATTTGTGGGGTCTCCGGCAGCATGTACAACGAGGATGGCAATGGTTGCCCACTGTACGAATGGGCCAATTGTTCACGAAGCTTGAAACCTCTCTGAAAAATGAAGAAACAAGAAGAAACATTAATTTTGACGAACTAAGGAGGAAATTAAAAAAGATTATCTTAAAAATTCTAAATTCTTCACGATTTTTTAAAAAAATAAATCATAAATAAAATGTAACAATGATACTATGAAAAAATATAATATAAATATTAAATAACTGTACTAAAAAATTCATAACTCCTACAGTTTTCAAAGTATCATGAAAGTTCGACACCAAAATTTTTTTGGATTTTTCAGTTATGAATAAGAATTTTTTTTAATTTTCGAAGATGAAGTACTTCGAAAAAAACTCAATTTTGTTACAAACGTGTTTGTTACTTCATCCTTTTTGAGGTTATATTTTTGAAACAATTATTCTCTCAAATGCCACTGTCACAGTAGTATAGCAAGACATTTCGACGCCCGGGACATGATGGAGGAAATGCCCCCCCCCCCTCCCCGAATGAAATTATCTTTAAGGAAAATCAATGACATTCATTTTGGATAATGTTTTTGACATGAAAAAATGTCTTACAATTCCAAATAAGACCACCCATTAGAGTGTATTCGAAGTTGAAATAAGATACTTCAAGAAGTGTCTTGGAAATTCAAAATATTTTAAAAATTAAAAAAAAAAACACTTTAATAAGTGTCTTAGACACTTGACAGTTTATTAGAGTTCCAGAAAAAATACTTTTCAAGGACTCTGATTTCAAAATAAGACTTCAGAGATTGTCTTCAAATTTTTTATAAATCACTTCAAGTAGTGTCTTAGACGTTTAAAAGTATCTTCGAATTAAAAAAAAAACACCTGGAATAGTGTCTTGGACATTTAAAAGTGTTTTGAAATTCTGAATAAAGGGCAGTCCACATATTACGTCATCAATTGATGGGCCGGATGCAATAACGACACTTGCGCTCGAAAACGGGTAAAAGTATTGTCCGCGCGGTGACGTTACGAGTCAAAATCTAAAATCCGAATTTTGAAAAATTAAAAATACCGCTCGATAGCTTTTGAAAAATTAATGCATTTACTGCTTTGAACTTTTTTCGTAACATTATGGTTTTCGTTATAAAAAATAAAAACAGGTTATTTTTCAATCGAAAAATCGATGTTTTTTAAGACTTCAATCGCCGCTGAACAGATATCAACATGATTTTTGTTTACTTTTGTTCAGGAAGGTCTAGCGATGAATATAGTATCAAGTAATTTATAAAAAGTTGATAATAATTGAATGTTTTTGTAATCCGAATGAAAAACCATGTTTTTCGACGTTCGCGTTGAAAATGTATCGAGGGAATTTTCGATTTCAACGTCTTAAATTGTTGCATTTATCACTCAAAGAACTGACTAAGATGTTTGAAAGTGTCTTAGAATTTTCATAAGACACCTCAAAAAGTGTTTTGAAATTCCGAATAAGACACATTGAAGTGTCTTATAATTTCAAATAAAAGACTTTACGAAGTATCTCAGAGATTCGAGAGTGTCTTAAAATTCCGAGTGAGATGCTTCTGAGTGTCTTAGAACTTCAAGTAAGACATTTTGTAAAGTGTCTTAGAAATGTCTGATTATTTTTGGATTTTCAAAGATACTTTAAAAAGTGTTTTAGAAATCCAGAAAAGATACTTCAGAAGGTCTTTGAATTTTAATAAGACACTTCTAGAAGTGTCTACAAATTCGTAATAAATTACTTGAAGAATTAGTGTGTCAGACGTTTGAAAGTGTCTTAGAATTCTCTTAAAACACCTTCAAAAGTGTTTTGAACACTAAAAAGTGTCTCCTATTTCGGCATAACAAACATAAAAGTTTTTTAGGATTTCCAATGAGATACTTCAAGAATTGTGTTGTCATTCGATAGTGTCTTAGAATCCTAGATAAGACACTTTGAAGTGTCTTAGGTATTTCTGAATATCTTGGAACTTCGAAGAAAATAGTTTAAGAAGTGTCTTATACACTTGAAAATTTCTGAGAATTCCGCAAAAGATACTTTTAAAGGTCTTTAAATTTCAAAATAGACACTTCGAGGACTGTCTTCAGTTGTTGCATTTATCACTCAAAGAACTGACTTAGACGTTTGAAAGTGTCTTAGAATTTTCAAAAAACACCTTAAAAAGTGTTTTGGACATTAAAAGTGTCTTCGAATTCCGAATAAGGCACATTGAAATTTCAATGTCAACTTCCAAAACTCTGTAGAATCCACAGAAGTAGACTGAAAACTTTAAAACTGCACAATCAATCATCATTTAGGCTCCTCTATCGACCTTTTCAATTTCAAGAATATCAGAGATATGACCTGTTAGTCGCGGCCGATCTGGCACGGAACGCCCCATTATTCATATTTTTTCATGATAGAAATATTTATTATACCAATTGCAATTGCGTATGCACGTGTTGAACGATAAGTTCAATTGCGACTTCATTTTCTCCACCTCGGGGCACGATAATGTCCGCATGCGCCATCGAGGGTGCGATGTAATAGTCGAATGAAGGTTTCACAAAATTAGTGTACTGCTTCAAAACACCCTCGAGGTCGCGACCTCTTTTAATAATGTCTCTCCGAAGTCGACGAGCCAGCCTGACGTCCGAATCTGTGTCCACGAACACTTTCATGTCGCACATCTATGAAACAGAATTTGAATAAATTTAAATAATCACAATTACACAAATTAAATTTCAATAATTTTTTTCGATTAAAATGTCTCATAGTTATAACAATATAAATTTTAACGAATGTAAATCATTAAAATTAATATCAAAAAATAACTCCTTTCAATTATTATTATATGTTTATTATAATTTTGTTTCACAATATGATCATCAATACCTCAAGCACATCTGCATTGTAAAACGTGAGTATACCCTCGAAAATGATGACATTTGCTCCATACATCGTTTTCTGTAAAATAAAGTAAATATTTTGAATATTAAATTTTTTTCGATATTTCCAGCTAAACATTTATTACAAATCAATTAAATTTGGTTAACAAACATAATTGAGCATTCATTATTAGATTTCGATGCAAAAAAAAAAAAAAAATTTGACAAAGCCAAGATTCAAACCCAAGAACCTCTCGGTAATTCATCAAGTGCTCTTCCAACTGAGCTACTATTGAAATCATTTAAATAATTTATAGAAACATCACTGAGAGTCCAAAAATCATTGAAACCCAGCGAAAAATCGAAAGAAAAACAATTTTTTCAGAATAAAATATTCGTAACAAGAATTTATTTTTATAAATTGACTGAACATGGAGTGAAAATATTTTCTTCCCATAAATTGTGTGAAAATAAATTCTCAGATTTCAAAAATGTACCGTTTTGTTCTCTCTATTGTGTGTCACAAAATTGTACACAGGTACTTTGACTTTTTTACCTTTTTTGTGAAAATTTAATTTTCTTCGATATTTCTAGGTAAACATTTATTACGAATTAATTAAATTTGGTTAACAAACATCATTGAGCATTCATTATTAGATTTCTGTGCAAAAAAAAAGTTGACGAAGCCAGGATTCAAACCCAAGACCTCTCGGTGATTTATTAAGTGCTCTTCCAACTGAGCTACTTTTGGAATTATATTTTGAATTCATAGAAACATTTCTCAGACTCCAAATATCATTGAAACCCAGCGAAAAATCATAAGAAAAACAATTTTTTCATAATAAAATTTTCGTAACAAGAATTGATTTTTATAAATTTACTGAACATGGAGTGAAAATATTTTCTTCCCATAAATTGTGTCAAAATGAATTCTCAGGCTTCAAAATTTTACCGTTTTGTTCTCTCTACTGTGCGTCACAAAATTGTACACAGGTACTTCGACTTTTCTCCCTTCTTTCAGTCTATGCAACGTTTTTTTCAACAATTCAAAGTCAAAGGCATCTGGGTGGTCGAAGTTATATTCGTTGTTGGCTGCAAGCTCGTGTTGTTTTTGATTAAGTACCTGCAGCAATAAATTCCAGCGGATAAGAATTATCTGAAAATCTAGTTCTTCGAGAGAATAATTTTTCATCTTGCTATAAACTCGACGGATTTTTTTTGGAGTACTTTCGAAAATTTCATTTTAAAAATGAAATTATTAGAGAAAATTTTTTTTTGTTTTTTATAAATTGAAAAAAATCACCTTGTAGAACGAATCCATGCTCAGGAGCGTAACCCACGAAACATCGAGACATTCTATTATCTTGGTGGCAACTGTTGTTTTCCCAGATGCACTGCCACCGCAAATTCCTATAAAAATTATTATCAATATTCAAAGCACAAAGAATAGATTTCCTAATTATTATTACATTATTATTCTTGTAAGACTTTTTTGGTACCAATCAATTTCATTAATTTAAAAGTCTGAAGATACAAATTTCAATCTTCAATTACTCCACCTCTTTTTTTATGAGGATGGACTTAACCATTGTTATTAATTTAGTATTAATCAATTGAATTTTTCATTGGAATGTAAAGTTGATCTTGCAACAATTTGAGAAACTGATTCTTATTTGTTTCCTGCGAACCTATAACAAACGGCTCAACTTGCTGGCCAGCACAATTGTACCAAGGCGGTCTGCCAGCAGTGTAAATTGTCCTCGATTTGCACCTGAGGATGGATTCGGCCGAGGTTTTTTTGCTCGACTGCGTCATACTTGTCGTTCGATGCCTTCGAGAATGCGGTGATTTTTGTGATCCTGGAACAACGTTATTCAGTTAAATAAAAAAAAAATAAATAAAAATCCTTTATATTCGATATTTTATATTTCAAAAATTATTCCATAAGTTACTGTATAATTTTGAAAGTGAAAAAATTACAACAGAATAGATATTTATGCTACAAGAGAGAAAGAGGATGATTTCAACGAGTACGAAGTTGGGCACGAGCGGTAGCGAGCGCCCAAACGCACGAGTTGGAAACATCTTTCTCCCATGTAACATACAATATTTTTTCCCGTGCATGTACAAAAAAAATGGCCACTTTTTTTGCGTGGAACGTGAGAGGAAAATACACTTTTT
>JAPYZL010193733.1:0-20055 GCA_030522825.1 Platygaster orseoliae | reverse complement strand
GGGAGAAAAAGGATGATTCCAACGAGTGCAATTGCGCACTCGCTCCGCTCGTGCCCAAACTTTGCACTCGTTGGAATCATCCTTTTTGTCTCGTGTAGAATACAATATTTTTTCCCATGCATGTGTAAAAGTGACCACTTCGATTTTATGGAACGCAGGAACGAAATCCTCTTTTTGGAGTACTTGGAAATCAGCGGGAGTTATCAATGAAACCCTAGGGAAATATTCAGAAATCCCGGATCACAAGGAAAAAAGTTGCCTGATCCGTGATTTATGAATGTTTTCCAGGGTTTTTGTTGATATTTCCCGCTGATTTCCGAGTACCCTAAAAAGAGGCTTTTGTTCCCGCTTTCCATAGACATAAAGTGGCCTTTTTTACGGATGCATGGGAAAAAAAATTAATTATTTTTCATTGAGTTAAAAAGTTAGTTACAAAATTAATAATTAAAACATTCAAATTGGTAACATATTTAATATGTTTTTAATTCGAAATCCGTCGATAGAAATCAAATAATCCCAAAAAACCATGTATTTTTGGATAACCCCCCCCCCCCCCCCCGGAAAATTTTTTCTGCCTTCGCTCCAGTCATAATAAATTCATTATTTTTTAAAAAATCTGATGATTGAAACAAACTTTTTTTGTTTTTTTTGGGTTACAAATTCGACGAAGAACATTATGCCAATTTCACCAAAAAACAAACTCCAAAATTTTTCCTGTATTAAAGTCAAAAGGTTAATTGAAGAATCTTTTACTAAATACTTGAAGAATTATAATAAACTAATCATAATAACTTTATATGTGTAATCAGTCTTCGGTATAATTAATACGAAGCTCTCAAAAACCTGGATAAAATTGGGAACTCAACGTGGAAATAAGAAAACAACCAAAAGTACTGAAGAATATAAATGTTATACAAAATACATTTTCTGTATTTTTGTTTTTTGTACTCTGGAAAACATTTTGAATTTATTTAATCGTGTTCAGTTATTTTTTTCCCTACCGTCGATTTCATTCAATAAATAATCGTATTTACAGATTTTTCAATTACAAAAATCAGGGCACTTATTAGCCTTGAATATTGTCCAAAAACGCGAGAATCGCAGAGAAATTCAACACATATTTTACAAATTTTGACGGTGTTCAATTTCCTTATATCTTCAAATTTTCAAAACTTCCTATATTCACACATCTTCCTGAATATTCGTAAAATGAGAACGTATTCAAGGCCTCGAAAGTAAAAAAAAATTGCGCTATTATCGTTATTAAATTTTATTTCAAAAGTCTTTCAATACGAGACTTGAGCTTTTTGCAGCTGATATTCATGATTTACCAATAATAGTTCGTGGCAGTACAGAGTAATGGCAGCTTAAACACGTAAGGAGATTCCTCGAGTCGAGATTTGGATTCTTTTTTTTCCTCCTTAAATTTTAACATTTTGGAAAAAACTGCTACGCATTTTTCCATTCCTTTTTTTAGGAAGAACATCTGGGAAGAAAAATTTTAAGCGTTGCTCGAAACGTTTTTCCCGTCGAGCGTTTGCTCGAACAAACACAACGCTTTGTGCAGGAATTCGTATTGTTCGGCAGTTTGGACCATTCCGCCCCTGTCATACCTGAAATTAAAAAAATTCCAAAATTAACTTCATGAAATGAAAAAATTAATAAAAAATTATAATAAAAAAACCCAATACTTACTATAAAAATAATATAAATACTATTAAATAAATAATATCTCCCTGCTGAAAAAATCCAAATGGATGTTTGGTTTGGAAATCGAATTTGGCGGGCCATTTGGATTTCCAAATGGAAACTCAAATGGAATTCCATTTGGAAACCCATTTAGCTCGGTCCAAATAGAAATCAAACTAGATTATTAGAAAGGGTTTCGATGAAAATCTTATCGGAAATCCTGCTGAATTTCTACTTGGAAATCCAAATGGACTTCCATAATTCCATATGGAATTCCAAATGGAATTCTATTTGGAAACCCATTTAGCTCGATCCAAATGGAAATTCAACTAGATTATTTAAAATATTTTCTAATAATCCAGTTCAGTTTCTATTTGGATCGAGCTAAAGTGTTTCTCAACGGAAATCTATTAGGAAATCCAAATGGAATTCCATATGGAAACCCATTGAGCTCGATCCAAATAGAAATCCAACTAGATTATTAGAAATATTTTCTATTAATCCAGTTGGGTTTCTATTTAGACCGAGTTAAATGGGTTTCTCAACGGAATTCCATTTGGATTTCCATATGGAAAGAAGAAAGTTCCATAAAGAACTTTCTATATTTCACTTCTCATATGATACGGTCTGCGAAAGACAATTTACAACTCCCGTTACCGATCCCTTAACCTATTTTCACTACTATCTACATGTGGGTTAAAGCACTCGGTAGCCACCTAGCCGCGGTGGCTCGAAGCCTCGCTCGCGGCGCGGGAAAATTCAAATGCGCCTGAAAACGCAGACTAACGCGGGTGCTTTGAAAAGAAAAAGCGTCGAGCGCTGTCGACGTATAACAAATCCTTTCTAATAATCTAGTTAGATTTCTATTTGGACCGTGCTAAATGGGTTTCCAAATGGAAATCCAATTCGATTTTTTCAGCAGGGCTGATTCGGTCACCAATTTTTTTTCTATTAAAAAAATCGAAACAATAAAATCAAAATTACCTCATTTGGCACAAAATCCCCAAAATGTCTACATTCCCATCTTTCAAGAGCTGAATCATTCCAGTTGCCAATGCAATGAAACAACCAGTTCGTCCAATGCCCGCGCTGCAATGGACAATAACTGGACTAGGCAAATCATTGATCTCGGCAGCCAAACCTACCAAAGAATCTGCGGTTTGGGGAACTGCATGATCTGGCCACGAATCGTACCTAAACAATGAAATCGAATTTTTTTCGCATTTATTAATAATCCCAACATCTATACAATTTTATTCAATTTATATATCTTTGTCTCACTTCGCCTTGCGCGCGAATGGTAGAAAAAGATACTGAGTGGGTCGAAAATACCCACTCAGTGTCTTTTTCTATCCTGCGGGCGCAAATGTGACATGCGACAAAGATGGACAAACTGTCCTGCCGGGCCTGCTATTCATACGTATATTAATTTAAAAATTAAAAAAAATTAGATTGTCTTAAATACAATATTTTTAAATTTAATATTTTTAAAATTAAATTAAATTGAATTGAATTACATTAAATTAAAAATTTAAACAAATTTTTTTTCATTCATATTTTAAGGAACTACATCTATTTGTGAAGTGTAAATATTCATTATATTTTACACTAATGCATTAAAGATGTGAACCTCTTAAACACTTAAAACATTGATTTCAATGATTTTATTTACCAATAATGCAGAATATTTCGCCTTTCTCCTTCGTGCCTTATTTCGAGATCCCTGACTGTATAACCGTTTCTGCTGGTGATGGAAGTGACGATAACTGTAAAACATCCAGCCTGTATCCGGTCGTTATTTTCCAGTGGGAAATACGCGTCACATTTCGGTTTCGCAGCTTCATGTAACCTCGTTATCATAACCACTACCGCCGCTGTTTCCGTCCAAACCATTTTCCAAAAATCCTCTATCGTGCTGATAAGGGGCCCTTGTGTGGCGATGTAACGTTTTTCTTCATCGTAACCCTGGAAATATGAATTTAACCATATTTATAATTTACATGGTCATGTCAGAATTATTTGATTCACGGTCATTTGCCCGAAACCATCCGCCCGAAAGGACATTCGTCCGACATTAATTATAATTTTTTTTTCGAATAATCATCTGTTACGATTTCGGAATTCCATTTGGGCAAGTGTCCATTCGGGTAACTTGATTCGGGCAATAGCTTTCGGGCGAGTGTCCATTCGGGCGTGTAGATTCGGGCAGTCGGTTTCGGGGTAATGGGCGGGAACGGAATTATTGTAATATTGTTGCAGCATAATATATGATGCATATTATAAACTTCTGGAGTGGTTTTTCGAAAAAATATACTCTCTAAGAAAATTTTATAATTTATGAATTTTCGGATTTGAAAGTTATGCAAAATTTTGGAATCTATGTAGAAGTCGTGCATTTTTTAAGTTCGTATCGAATGAAATGTAATTCGATTTTTATGATTTTTTAAGTCACTGAGGTTTCAAATTTGTTTTTTCATAATTTAGGTGTTTTTTTATCATTTTTTTTTATTTATTAAAATTGAATGATATTCTGATATTATGATGGGGTTTTATTCAACTTTATAGCAGTCGATGCCCTAGGACATAGAGAATAAAAAAAATTTAAATAATTTTCAAGATTTTTTGTAAAGTTAGAACATAGTATATATATTAAATTTATATTTATTTAATAGATTGTTAAATATATTATTTATTTGAATAAAGTCTGTAGAATTATCGTACTGTGGATTGTTTGTAAAATTTTGAAATATTTTTTGGTGAATTTATAGATTTTTAGTATTTCTATGAATAGAAATCTATAATTTATAGGTTTTTAGCACCAAATGAAATAGTATTGTAAATTTCAAAAATTTTTAATATTTAAACTGATTTTTCAGAAAAGAGTATCTTTCATAGACATTCGGTATTTTTCTTTTTTTTTTCCTTATTTGCTTGGTATTTATACGATTCGAAAAATTGTTCGTATTTCAATAGATTTTCATTCATAAATTTTGCTTTGGGATTCAATGAATTTTAAATTTTAAAGAAAATTATTTCGACATAGTTTCAGTATGCATTTATAGATTTCGCGAATTTTTTTAATAAAATTTTTAGGGATTTTCAAATATTGTTACAAATTTTGAGTATTTTCGTGGATTTCTAAATTATTTTTTAAAACTTCATACACTAGAATTTCAATTGTCCTTGGTTTTTAGTAATTTCATAGGTTTTTGGGAAATTTTATACATGTTTCATTAGACTTCCTGTATTCTCCCATTTTGTTTGAGTATTCATGATATTTCGTTGAATTTTCCGGTATATTTTTATGAATTTAATAGATTATCGTAAAATGCTATATATATATACACTTTTTAAAACTTCATTCTCCAAAATTCGAAGTTTTATAACTCTTAGGAACTTGTTTTTTTCACTGATAACATTTTTTTATCAGTGATATATTTGTAATATATTTTAATATATTAAATATTTTTTGTAGTTTATTTCTATTGATTTATTACTAATTAATATAAATTTTCAATATATTTTTTCAATGATAAATTTTTTAATTCAATAAATTCAAATTTATTTTTTCTACTTCACAAATAAATTTTTCAGAAAAAATTTTTTTTATTGGATTCTATTACTTTTGGTATTTTTTTGTTCAGATTTTAGATGATTCGTAGGTTTTCCTGGTTTTTTTTCCGGATTTCTATCTATATCCCTAAATTTTGATGCTCTAGAGGTTTATGTTTAGATTTTGAAAACTTTCGTTGATTCTCCTTTTTCATATTAATCTCTAAGTTTAATTAATTTCTCAAATATTAATTTTCTACGTGGTATCAGACAAATATTTTCATTAGCATTTCAAAGAAAGAAAAAATTCTGCTGAAACTAAAATTACTGTTATTTTTTTAAAAATCGTGAATATAATCTTTCAACTTTTAGAACCTACAAGAAACCTTTTGTTATTCTGTCTAGATTTCAGTAAGTACATTTTCAATGACTTTCAATTATTTTATTAATTACTATGATCATATTTTTTTTAATTTTTACATGAAATAATAAGTAATTAACATTATAGATTCTGTCAGCCAAAAAAATTCATAAGAATTTATAGAACCCCATAAAACTCGCATTTTTCCACGTCTTCAACAAACTATCATCATTAACTATAAACAAATTTTTCTCACTCATCCGATTGCAATCTTCAGATACCTTAGGAAAAACTTTTCACTCTAGTTAAATAGTAGACTATTCCCTCCTGAAGTTTTAATCATTAACTTAATCAATGACTTCAATCATTTTCATCATTAACTATGAACAAATTCTTTAACTCGATTGCAATCCTCAGATTCCTTAGAAAAAACTTTTCACTCTACTTAAACTGTGTACTATTCCCTCCTAAAGTTTTAATTGTTAACTCTAATCATTTTCGTCATCAACTATAAAAAAAATTTTCAAACTCATTTGATTTCAATTCTCAGATTCCTTAGAAAAAACTTTTCACTCTAGTTAAATAGTAGACTATTCCTTCCTGAAGTTCCTGCATGTCCCAACCTTAATGTTAAGTTTCAACGTCGAAATGTAATTACCCGAATGTAATTAGCGTTGATATAGCTAACGAGAGGATCTTCAGAGCCAGGCAAGATGACCCTCGAGCGAGCGTTTGGGAGAACGGAACAGTAACGGTTCTTCGCGCTGGAACCGTGAATGTCGATGCTGTCTGGCTGGTTCAAGGGCACTTCCCAGAACTCCTTGTGCAGCGAGCAAGGGTTGCTCACGGCCTTTCTTAGCTGGACTCTGGACAAGACGTTCCCGGCGCTCAGCAAAAATTCCTCGTTCGTGCACTCCCTGGTCGGGGTCACCAATCGCGTCGGTAGATCCGGAGCCGGAGTCAACTCTATCGTCAAACTCGCGCTAGATCCACGACGTTCCAATAATCCTTTGGTGCGCACGCGAATCGGTAATGCCCTGCGTTCTGGTGTTATCGACATTGCCTTTAAACAGATTTTTCAGATTAGAGTAGAATTTAGAAGGTAAAAAAGCTATTTGAAAAAGATTTTAGGTTTAGTAGAAGGGCTAGACGGGTACGGCACCCCCCACTCCAACTCCCATCACGTGACCTCCCTCGTCCCCGCGTCGGTAAGGTAGGAACCTAACCTAACCCAAGACGGTAACGTAGAGCTCCAAGATGACGGGGGTCGGTAAAACAGGGGTGGGCCTACTGTCGGTAAACAGGGACGGAAGGTGGAGGGGGAGGTCACGTGATGGGAGTTAGAGTGGGGGGGGGTCGTACCCGTCTAGCCCTTATACTAAGTCTTGCAGTTTTTTAATTCAAATTTAAATTTTTCAAACCTCGGGTAATCCAGAGGCTTCAGCCATCGGTTGAATAGCCTGAACAGAATTCATTGGCCTGAGACTAGTTTCGTGAACCCAATGAGCCTCGGCAATGTCCTTGGTCTCTTTGGCTGGTTTATCTGGTACACGTCCTGCGCCTTCTTCTACAAGACCTCGCCTATCGCCATCTTCTGGGTCCTTTTCACGCGACATTTGCTTTCGCAGCCATAACAGGATCTAATGGGAATTTCAAATACTCTTCATCTTCCAAATTATACGATTTGAGGAAGATACAGTACCAACGTTTTGGGTAGTATAACCAAATTATTGATTATTGCAACTTAATGATCAGTCATGAAAATTGGTCATTAGTTGCTATAACAGAAGCCGAAACTTTGTGGATCCATATTTTACTAAATCAATGGTTGCTGTAACCAAACCATTTCTCTCCGTGTACTATCGAAAAACACGAAAATTGTATATCTTGGGAAATGGTGTCGAAATTGTAAAACGTACCAGGAAAGCGAAGAGAATGGCGCCAACGATGGCGAAGAGTGCAATGAAGAGGGATAATTGCCAATCTAGCCATGACAGAGCTTCCAAGGGTCGGACTCCTTGACTGGTTCGGGCTTCGACGCGTGCGGCTTGTAACTCCATCCCAGCATCGTCCGGTCCTGTCATGGACTGCTGGATTCTGCAAATCATAATTTTTTTGATATTCAATTAATATTTACTGTCAACAGAACGAAACAGTGATTTAGAAGCATAAACATTTATCAATTGCTCAGTTTGATCATTCAAATACATCGATTACTCCGTAAAAGGTCATTCTTTCTTCGAAAAAGGAAATGTTAATTTTTCTAGTATTGAATAAATTTAATGACAAATTCTGAGAATATAAAAATACCCTTGATGAGATGTCGTAGACATTCCCTTTGACAGCAAAGAAACTGACAACTTCGTGTCTGACGATTATCCTTAGACTGTTACTAAGTTGAATTTCTCCAAATCGGAAAAACTGTCATCATTGTTGCTTTTCTTGTGAAAAAGTTTAACATTGTTTGCGTGATGCCAGATAGAAGCCGTGGAAATATTTCCTGGAATCAGAAAGAACCCCATTGCTAATTAAGTAATTGAACTCGGAGTTTATTGTTTTATTTCTCAGGGTTAACGGCCTATTGTGATTGTGAAGTTTCATAGAAAAATCGCATCTAGGTTTTTTAGAATTTTCACGGAAAATCACTATTTCTTACAAAAACATTCGATAAATTCCAGAATTTTACATCGGAATTTTTTATCCTCCAAATTATCTATCATCCCATCATTTTAGCTTTTTTTCATGATAGAAAAAAACAAGACCAACTTTTTTTCGTGAATCTTACGAAATTTCTGATAACGTTTCCAAAAAAAAATCGTAGATAAAAAATTTACCACGATTTCTTCCGTATCTGATAAATAAGCGACTCTATTTCAACATCGAAAAATGGATAAAAAACATCAAAGTCTGATTATCGACGAATATAAAATTCCATTGTCGAATAATTGAAAGTTTTTTTGAAACTAAAGGAATGCGATTTTACTGCAAATCGAATCATTTTTATATCAAAAACTCGCTCGCCGAAACCCGGAAGCGAAGCGCTTTTTAGTAGAACAAGTTCGAAAACGCGTGACCTGTTTCATATCATGGAAGAACGAATCCGCTAACGAAGCTGTGTTTTATAATAAGATTAGTATATACTACTGTGTGAATCCGCGAATGACTACGAGTTTGCGTTCGCACGTAGCCAGAGGCGTAGACAGAAAAAATGTTCAAGAGAGAATTTTCAAGAAAATATAATATTCAATTTAATATAATAATATATTTTCAATCAAATAATAATATTATTTCAACCAAATATATTATATATTCCTTTCGAAATTTTATAACTTTCAATCTTTGACAATCTGGTTACAAAAGTACACTTATTCGATTTTTCGAATTTCGGGATTTCAAAAGGTATAAAAATTCAATATTACAGTATCGCATATTTTTTATTTATTTATTTAATATAATGGAATTAAATTTTTATGTTTGAGTAAAAATTCAAGAAATTTAAAATCATGAAAAAATAATGAAAAATCTTTATTTATTGATTTTGTTCTTTTCTTGAGTATGAAATTCTTTGTACATGTTTTGAATTCTGAAATTTTCATTTAAATATTATTTTATTATTATTTAAATTAGGGCGTAGCCAGAAAATTTTTTGGAAGAAGTTTTTTGTAAAAGTCTTTTTCATTGTCAATATTATTTTTTTAAAGGTGGAAATTTTTAATGCAGTTCAATTTTGAGAGCATTGAATTTCAGAAAGATTTATAGAAATTTATTTTATCAGAAAACTCTTCAAGTCGTATGAATAATTAGGAAATATGAAAAATACTGAAAGTATTGGAGAAAGACGAAATTATGATCTTAGTGATTTAAAAATCACAAAAATCGAGTTCCATTATATTGAATACGTAAATGAAAAATTTTAGACTCTGGACTCCAAAATTTTCATAACTTTGCAACTCCTAAATTTGTGAAATCGGAAAATATTATAACCGAAACAAGATCATCGAAGATTACAAATTATAGAATCCTGGAAGAAATATGTTTTTCAAGAATCTCAGGAAATCTTGAAATTTTTGTATTATATATGCTATTTGAAAAATCTTGCAGTTTTTATGCTATTTTTTATAAATTTCTTGAATTATATGATTTACTTTACAGATTTCTAAAATAAACTCTTGTCAATGTCGGTTAGTGCAGGACAAGAAAGTTCCACGCTGTTCTTTTCTCGAATTATTAGGCCCGCGCAGCCAAGTCCCTTCGTTGCCCAATATTCGCGCTCATTTCATACAGCTTGCCCAATAAGCATCGAGCTTTATTAGGAGATGCGCGGCGGTTCACGACTTTCGACTGATTTCGGCGTTGAATTTAACAAGTGTATCTTGATTTGGCTTCGCGGCCTATGATTGGTCGAAAATGTGCATTGTAGCGAGTTGCCAAGAGATGGCACCAGGGTATGCCCAAACATTTATTATGAACCAAATGTCAAAGTCAGTCAAATTTATTATCATCATTGACAACAATTGACATGAAAAAGATTGTTCAATTGTTCGACCGTGTTCGGCGATGGAAATTTTTAGTATTTGGTGCAGTGATTTTTAGTTTCATGCTGTGATACTGTGCCTCGATTTAGCGTTTCAAAGAAAAAAATAGATAATAATGATTCATCGATCTTCCTTCTAAAAAATAGTATAAATAAACAACAAAAGATAAAGATATAAAAGAATGAGGCTTTATTGTGTTCAGTGACATATGTCATCAACATAGATAAATAAATAACTTTTTTTATATTTTTTATATTTACAAAGATTTTTAGTTTCTAGTATTTTTAAAAATTCAAATCTTGATATATAATACTTATACTAATTATAATACTTGATTAGAATACTTATACTCTTATCTTGATATATGAACAGCTTATGTAGCTGTATTAAAAAAGTACGGAATATTTGGTATTTTCAAGTTATAGCTAGTATTTAAAACGTCCAAGGACTAAAAATATCATCAAGAGTCATTGCTTCTCATCATTTTTATAAATAATAATGGTATTTTCGCTGGAAAATAAAGAAATTCACCTGCCTTCTACTCGCGTTTGACCATGTAAATAATATTGACAATTTGACTGACTGGAACCCGAATGGCGGACGAGTATCCTTATATATCTAGCTCTTTAATATTATAGGAACTATTGAAACTGTAGAAAACTATATGAATAGAAACTATTAACACTATTGAAACTATTGAAATAATTAAATAGTTCCCTAATAGTTTCCAATATTTTTCTTCATAAGGGAGCCTTGCAACCCCTCGAGTAAACTACTGGATTCCGTTTTGAATTTATGCCCAACAATAAAAATACCCTCGTCATTCAACGTTTGTCGTTGCGTAGTAGTATAAACACTCCCTGCCAGTGTACACCGCATTGATTCACAACGGCAATGATTCTAATGCTCAATCGCGCTTCCTGATACGAACCGAGGATAAAACGCGCCACTTCCTTTATCCTCCAAACAATATTTCTGTTTAACTATTTCCAACCACTTCCGCTTCCTGCTCGATCTTCAACTGCATTTTTTCATATTTTGCCGGATACGCGATAATTGCATTAGGCGCGCGGAAAATTACGCTCGTTAATTAAGTATCGACTTGGTTACCCGAACTCGTCATTTTTGTTTATACGCGAATATGAGCGCGAAAATAGGTCCTACCGAGTAAACAATCTAATATTAGACTCTTTCTTTTATGTTCCGATTCGTTTCTTCAGTCACGAGAAATTGGGAAAGAAACTGGGATTGTTTATTCATGCATCAAAGTGATAGGTCGTTTTATTTATGCGCCATTTTTCATTTGAATTTTGAAAAAACGTTCTATAATTTTATGTAGCAACTTTTTTCGTCTTTTTAGTATTATTTTGAATTTTCAAAAATTGCTGTTATATTAACAATTATTATAATTTCAAGATTGTACAACGATTTCAGTTTTAATAGTTTGAATATTTTATTTCAACAAGAGAAGATAATTATTTATCTTAATTACCTTTTTCGGGATACTGTTAATCATTGATCTTTTAAAATATTATTAACAAATTTTATTCTTTGACTGTAAAATTTTCTTGGTAAAAGTTATTGAATAGAAAATCTAAGAATGTTGATGTCAATGAATTTAAATTTGTGAGATATATTTCAAAATGATGAAAGTCCTATTTATAATTTTAAAAACTTGCGAGTCTGAAGGAAAAATGTAAAATTAATTATTATAATTTAGATAAAAAAATTTTTTAACATAATTTATTATGATTTAATCCAGATTTGAATATCAGTTTAAAAAAAAACTGTGAAATTGAAACTTTTTATTTCTTTATTTATTTACTCAAAACTCTTTACGAAGTCATGATAACGTTTTTGTTTTTTTAAAGTCCTAAATTAAGCCTCATACTAAAAAATTCTGTTAGAAAAATAAACATTGTCTGCGTAGTTGATAAACTAATAATTTTGAAAAAACAATCATCTTTATAAAGTACACAAAGTATTGTTTACATTCAAATATAAATAAATAAACGACTGGAATCGTAAAAAAACTCGAATTTAAATTTTGAAAAAATTTTACATGAATGTTATTCATCTGAAAAAAAAAGATCGGAATTCCACAAAACGCAATAAAAAATAACTTTCACGAAATTTCTAACCAAAGACAAAGTTTTTAAAAACTCCAAAAAACGTTAGAAAACGGTTTTTAACTGCGAAATCCATTTTACGTGACTGTTATTCACCTGAATAAAAGGGGAGATCGGAATTTCACTGCACAAGAACTAACTCGCGAGCGAAACTTAAATAAGTCTCGACGGCGCGGGATTCTCGAGCCAACTGAAACTCGCTGAAACGGTGAGCGCGAGTGGAACGCTTTGGCTTCTGGTTTTTCTTTCTGTGAGCGTATTTAAGTGCACGGTCAGACGGCTACGACCGGAAGATTTCAACGATCAATCGTACACTTCCGAGCGTGGGCGGAAGCTCTCATCACCGAGCCTCGAATTCGAGCACTCTCCCTTTTTCGGACTTTTTTTTTCTTATACCTTGATTTTAGAAGCTTACACGGATGTTTGGATACGACGAAAATACAATTTGCGTATGTAAAATATATATTACATTATTATATATTATATATTATATATTATATATTATATATTATATATTATACGAAGTGATTTAACATGACCTGGGCACCCGAAAAATTTAGATTCCTTGTAAAATTCTAGGACAATATTAATTTCTTTTGCCACTTTTTACAAAACTCAAAATCCAAAAAGTTATTCGAGTTTGAAATTCAAACAATAAATGTGCTTTTCCATCATTCCAACCTCAAAATCGCAACTTTGAAACGATTTTGCGACTCTCATGATGATAAATATTGTTCGCACTCGTGAGCTATCGCCAATTTTACCTCAGCCGATTTTAGCCCTCGTCTCCGGCTCGGGCAAAAACCTTCGGCCTCGCCAAAATTGACTCTAGCTCCCGAGTACGAAAATAGCTATTTCTTCATATTTTTTTGAGTTGAAAAATCCTGTGCTACATTTCGTAAAACTCAAAATCCAAAAAGATATTCGAGTTTAAAATCTGAGAAATCTGATTCGTTGAAACTTTTAACTTGAATATCTTTTTTGATTTTGAGTTTTGTGAAAAGTGGCACAGTACTTTTCGACTCAAAAAAATATGAAGAAAATTCAGATAGAGTTTGGTTCGTGTTTTTCCTTCCCGCTTGTTGAAAAAGCACATTTATTGTTTGAATTTCAAAACTTAAATAACATTATAGATTTTGAGTTTTGTAAAAAGTGGCAAAGGAAATATATTCTTAGAATTTTACAAGGAATCTAAATTTTTCGGGTTCTCAGGTCATGTTGAATCACCCTGTATATTATATATTATTAAGGGTGTGCGGGATAGAGAATTTCACGAGTCGGGATGTTTCGGGAAATTTTACATGGAGTCGGGATAGATCCCGAATAAATCAGGAAATCCCGTGAATGTCGGGAAATCCCGAAAATGTTGAGCAATACCAAAAATGTCGGGAAATCCCGAAAAAACCGAGAAATCCGGAAAAATGTAAGCAATCTTTGAAAAGTTCAGAAAATTTGAGTAATAACGAAAATTTTAAGAATCCTGTAAAATTTCGAGAATCTTGAGAAGGTTGGGAAACTAGAGAATTCAGGGTTTCCGAAAAATCTTTAATTTCGATAAATCTTCAACCCTAGAAATTTCGAAATTGTAGAGAAATCTCGAAATGTCGGGAAATCCCGAAAAATTCAAAAAACTTTAAAAAACTCAGGAAACCCCGAAAAGTTCGAAAAAATATAGTAATTAAGAATTAGTTAATTTGAAATTGGTTTATTTATACTAAATTTATTTATATTTTATTTTATAATCAGGGCCGGATTTACCTTCCGCGCCGCCCCTGGGCCAGTGGATCGACCTTCGAAATTTGCCGCCCCCCAAAAAATTCGCCGCCCTGGACCATGCCCCCTGTTGGCCCTTATGTGAATCCAGGGCTGTTTATAATTATTATTTATATTTCATTTATAATTAGTAATTTATAAAAAGTTCTAAGAATCTAGTAATTCCGATAAATCCTTAACTCTAGATATTTCGGAATTGTAGAGAAATCTCGAAATGTTGTTAAATCCCGAAAAAACCGGTAATCTTTAAAAAATTCAGGAAACTCCGAAATGTTCGAAGAATTTAAGCAATCACGAGAATTTCACAAATCCTGAAAATTTCGAGAATCTTGAGAAGTTTAAGAATCTAGAGAATTCAGAATTTACAAAAAATCTAGTAATTCCGATATATCCTTAACTCTAGAAATTTCGGGATTGTAAAGAAATCTCTAACATGTCGGGAAATTCCGAAAAATTCATGAAACCCCGAAATTTCGAAAGAATCCAGTAATTTAGAATTAGTTAATTTATAATCAGTTTATTCATATTTAATTTTTAAATTTTTTTCATTTTTTGATATTTTATTTTATAATTTATATTTTTATTTCATGTATAATTAGTAATGTATAATTTGTTAGAAGAATCTTGTAATTCCGATAAATCCTTAACTCTAGAAATTTCGGGATTGTAGAGAAATCTCCAAACGTTGGTAAATCCCGAAAAATTCGGTAATCTTTAAAAAATTCAAGAAACCCTGAAAAGTTCGGATAATTTGGGCATTTACGAGAATTTCAAGAATGCCGAAAATTTCGGGAATTTAGAGAATACAGGATTTCCCAAAAATTTGTTAATTTCGATAAATTATTAACTCTAGAAATTTCGGGATTGTAAAGAAATCTCGAACATGTCGTGAAATTCCGAAAAATTCATGAAACGCCGAAATTTCGAAAGAATCTAGTAATTTAGAATTAGTTAATTTATTATAAGTTTAGTCATATTTAATTTTTTTATATTAAATTTTATAATTTATATTTATATTTCATTTATGATTAGTAATTTATAATTAGGTCGAAGAATCTAGTAATTCCGATAAATCCTTAACTCTAGAAATTTCGGGATGGTAGAGAAATCCCCAAACGTTGGTAAATCGCGAAAAATTCGGTAATCTTTAAAAAATTCAAGAAGCCCCGAAAAGTTTGAAGAATTTGAGCAATCACGAGAATTTCAAGAATCCCGAAAAATTCGGGAATCTTGAGAAGCTTGGGAATCTAGAGAATTAAGGAATTTCGAAAAATCTAGCAATTCTGATAACTTTTCAACTATAGAAATTTCGGGATTATAAAGAAATCTCGAACATGTCGGGAAATCCCCGAAAATTCCATAAACCCCGAAAAGTTCGGAAAATTTGAGCAATCACGCGAATTTAAAGGATCCCGAAAATTTCGAGAATTTTGGGAAGTTTGGGAATATAGAGAATTCAGGATCATCGAAGAATCTAGTAATTCTGATAAATCTTTAAATCTACAAATTTCGGGATTGTAGAGAAATCTCCAAATGTTATTTAATCCCGAAAAATTCGATAATCTTTAAAAAATTCAGGAAACCCCGAAAAGTTTGAAGAATTTGAGCAATCACGAGAATTTCAATAATCCCGAAAATTTCGAGAATCCCGGAAAGTTTTGGAATTTAGAGAATTCAGGAATTTCGAAAAATCTAGCAATTCTGATAACTCTTCAACTATAAAAATTTTGGGATTGTAGAGAAATCTCGAACGTGTCAGGAAATCCCGAAAAATTCAAGAAACCCCGAAAAGTTCGGAAAATTTGAGCAAATACGATAATTTAAAGAATCCCGAAAATTTCGAGAATCTTGAGAAGTTTGGGAATCTAGAGAATTCAGGATTTCCGAAAAATCTAGTCATTCCGATATATCTTTAATTCTAGGAATTTCGAGCTTCTAGAGAAATTTCGGAAAATCGCAAAAAATTCGGTAATCTTTAAAAAACTCAAGAAACCCCAAAAAGTTCAAAGAATTTGAGCAATCACGAGAATTTCAATAATCCCGAAAATTTCGAGAATTTCGCAAAGTTTGAGATTCTAGAGAATTCAGGATTCCCCAAAAATCTAGTAATATCCATAAATCAATATCTCTAGAATAGGGATGGGAAATATCGATCGTGTCTCTTTCTAACTCACGAAAGCGATCGTTTAGCGAGAGAGATGGAGATCGATATTTTCCATCCTCACTCTAGAAATTTCGGAATTGTAAAGAAATCTCGAACATGTCGGGAAATCCCGAAAAATTCAAGAAACCCCGAAAAGCTCGGAAAATTTTATCAATCACGAAAACTTCAAGAATACCGAAAGTTTTGAGAATTTTGGGAACATAGAGAATTCAGGATTTCCAAAAAATCTAGTAATTTACATAAATCATTAACTCTAGAAATTTCGAGATTGCAGACAAATCTCGATAATGTCGGGAAATCCCGAAAATGTCGGAAAAGAGCATTTCTTGTCCTAAGGTATTTCCTGACGCATCCCGAACTCGGGATTCCTGAAAAGTCGGGATCCCGCACATCCCTATATAACGTATATATTATATATTCTATACTTTATATTGTACATATTTTCTAAATAACTATTATATATTCAGTATAAATAACTGAAGTTATGTATACCCCTTTCAAAAAAAAAAAACAAACAAACAATCATAATTTTTCCGACAAAAAAAACACATACTCACAAATAACAATAAAATCACCAAAAATTGCCCTAGACACAATTTTCACCACACCTAACAAAAAAACTGCCCCCCATAAATAAAAACAATGTCCCTTACGAATCATAAAAAAAAACCTAAAACGTTTCTCTTAGTATCCAGAAATTCCATACATCCAGGACGTAACTTACGCCAAGAAAAATACCAAATCACGCAGAAAGGTCTGATAAAACAAATCGAATTGGGAAATACACGTTTGGAAATTGATGTTGGGTCGAAAAACGTCAAAGGAAGACATGAAATTTTATTTATCGGCGCCCCGAAGGGGGGATCGCCTAAGCGATCCACTTTCCATTTCCATGAATGAACTCATTCAGGGAATAAAATGGAATAAAACGCAAGGGAGGTCTTGCGTTATACGAAGCGCACGATTCAGCGGAAATAACCGAGCCGTACATTTTCGAGCACAAAGGACGATCCTTAGATTTCGCGCGACGTGACATCATCGCGAATTACATCGAGAGAAGCGCCGCGTTAGAACCGCTAAAAATACGCCCGCGATTCGAAAAAACTCGGCGAAATCGTAAAAAATGTGAAAAATTGAAGCTTTACTATAAATTTTGCAAGTTCCGGAAAATAACCAGTTTCGATAGTTTGACAGTTTGAAATTTAATAACATAGAAATTTCAAATAACTCGTTATTTCATGAAACGTGAGCAACTTGTTTAAGGTATTACGTCCGTGGTGAAGATAGGCGCAAGCTACCGCTAACTTCAGTTCATTGTTTCATTTTCGGTCGCGGCAACACCGCAGCACAGCGCAGCGTGCTGTCCTTTTTTACACTAGAATGAGAGATCATTCTGTTATGGAATACGATCAAGTACAGTGTTGCCGAGTTTGCTAATTGAGTAGGAAAAACAATTTTTCCGAAAAAACAGTACAGTGAAAATTCGTGCTTGATACGGCAAATTACGTGTAATTTCATTCTTTTTGTGATGAAATTGTGATGAAATTGTGATGAATTGTGATGAAATTTTTAGAAAAATCTATCTCGTGGTTTTTTGGAAATTTGAAAAAATATGCTTCTGCCCATTTGAATACATGTTAAATTTAGAAATTTTTTTTACAAAAAACTAGACAGTAAATCGAGCTGAAATTTTGCAGGTTCGCTCAGTAAGCAAACAAGATTATCTGTGATTTTTTTCATGAAAATCTATCTCAGAATTTCAACTATGGACGTAATACCTTAAGAAAAAGTGCCTTGCTAGTTTTTTCATCAATATTTAGTGCAATTTGCCATTTTATAACTTTTTAACTAATATTTTCACCTACTTCATTTCACGTACATCATTTCATAACTAATACGTTTAAAAGTTAATTAAAAAAAACTATTAAAATATATTTAAAAATTAATATCATCATAAATGATATTCAATTAATAGTAATATTGACATGCATATCATTATTAAATTAAAATAAAAATAAATACATTATCAAAAAATGATGTGAAAAAGTTCAGTAATATTTATATTATTATTATTAAATTAACAAAAAACAATTATTAAGAAAATCATAACAAAGTTATTTTTATAATATTGATAAATGATTATTTTGTGTGCGTTCTTCTCGTGTAATTATTGATTTTTAAGAATTTATAAGTGAAAATAATGCGTGATGATAATAATTAATGCAAAAAAATTTCTTGTGAATTCACTTTCACAGAGAAAGCTCATTGTGAAGCCTCTGATTCACTGGGAAGCGATGAATAGAAATCGTGGAAAATCATAACTTTCAAGGAAAATCTCATCGAGTTGATTCTTTGAAACTCGTAAACTCTACAGAAATATTTTGATAATGTAATTGAATTCAAAAAATTTCGTAAAAATATTTTTCACAACTCAAACATCGAAAACTCGATTTCCCACGTCTGCCAAAAATGGCGTAACTGAGCGATTTCAGGTTGCTTCATTTACTCCACTCGATTTCATTTTCTTCATTCATATGAGTGAAGGAAATGAAATTGAGTGAAGAAAATNNCTCAGTTTAGCCATATTTGACAGACGCCGAAATCGATTTTTCGATGCACTCGTTGTGAAAAATATAGTTCACAACTCGTTGAGTATCGACAGATTTACCGTAAACGTCAAATCGGCAATGCAAAACCATATGGATTAAGATGGAAAATTATAGGCAAGCCGCGAAGCGGCTTGCCTACAGTTTTCCACCCTAACCCATATGGCTCTGCGCCGCCAACTTGACGTTTATGGTAAAACTCCCGATCCTCAACTTGTTGTGAAATATACTATTGTAACACCTCAAACAATGTATCAAAAATAACGAGTCATTTAATTCAATAGATTTCTGTGTATTTTTTGTTTTATTTTAATTTGATTTTTGTTTTATTTTCGGATTTTTTAGGATGTTGTTTTTTTATTAATTTTTTTTTAGTTTAAAATATGAATATAATAATTACTATTGAATAATTTATTACTGAACAAATCATTTTCGATTTTTCGATAATTCTTTTTGAAAGATATTTTATAAAATAATTGAATATATAATGCATCGATAAAGAAAGTCAGTTATATATTTAATTTTTTTTCTTTCTATTCACTAATTGAAATTAAATCAAAATTCTGTCATATGAATAATGCAATAAATACCTACTGATGAAATTTGTAAATTATTTATAAAACCAATACATCGATCATATAAATAATTTATTTGACAATAATATCTATTTTTTATTATTTAAGACTGATTTCTTTTTTTAAGGTTACTCATAATTATTAAACATTTTGAAAGTCTCACAAATTCAGAAAAAATTTTGTTATGAGAGAATTATTTATGGAGAATAATCAATTTCCATTTTTTTGTTCTGAAAACTAATTTGTACTCAACGAAAAAAAGAAGCTTCCCATAAAATTACAATCTTTCAAATCATAAGGCAGAGAATTTTCACAAAATTTTCCACCATTGAAATCCACAGAATCTGGCACTACCCAAATACCAATATTTTAACTCAAATCAAAATCAGCAAAAAAAAATTTGAGAAATCTGTTTATCAATTTTCAGTGAACAGGAAATTTTCGTTTTTCATACTACTGATTTTTTTCAATATTTCGAAAGTCTCACAAATTAAGAAAAAAATTTTTTATAGAAAGATCGAAATGGTGAAAAATAATCAATTTCAATTTTTTTTTTTTTTTTTTTTTTTTTTTTTTTTTTTTTTTTTTTTTTTTTTTTTTTTTTAAATTTTAATTTTTTTTTTATATTTTTTTTTTTTTTTTATTTTTATATTAAAAATTTTTTTTTTATT
>JAPYZL010193724.1:0-21047 GCA_030522825.1 Platygaster orseoliae | reverse complement strand
CTTTGACATTTGTGTCGCACCATACAACTTGACATACGAACGATACATAGCAGTGGCCCACGATTCCCCATGGCTCACAATTCCCCACTTTCCCCTACCTATTCTACTTATAGTTTCGAAATTTTTAAGGATTAAATAACATTGCCGAACTCAATGCATTTTTTACTTTATTATATATTTACACATTTCTAGAATTTCAAGTATTATTCTTAAATTTTGCAGATTGCGTTCATCATTACATTCGAAATAATTTTATATACTCGTATAATTTAGTCGATATGCAATGAGATAAATTTTTTTATTTTTCAAGTAACATTTTCTTAATCTCAACATTGAATTTCAAAATGGTTTAATTTTTTATTGGTTCCATTATAAATAAGAAAATTTTCACCTATTCAAAAATTTCGAAAACGATATTTATAATCCAGAATTGTAAGTTTTGGAATTATTCTCATATTCATTATTTTTGAACGATCTAAAGTTAAACTTTTTCCAAATGCAGTAAATTTCATTTTTCGATATGAACATACTAATTTATTTTAATGGAGCATTTTCAAATTTTAAGGAATATTTATTTAGTAATTATGTAATAGGGAATCATGTAAAATTTATTGTTTATTTATCGATACACTACTTTATTCAATTGTTTTTCTGTATTGTATTGTCTGAGTCAAATTTCGTTGAATAAAAATACACATAGACAATGTCTAATTATCAGTAACCAATTACATTACTGACGAAATTATTTGTTTTAAAAAAATGTCAACTCAGAGTGACTTTCATCAACTCTAATTGTTTATTTTGAAAATATCAATATTTACTGAAGATTATTAATTATGTCGATTTCAAACTACTATAATGACTGTCCAACTGCAATGTTCACACCATAGGTTCAGAAAGTACATTAATTTACATTTTGTACATGATACTATAATTATAATGATGAACATATATCTTTTCTCGCGTTGACTTCGGTTTCGTTGGTGTATTGCCATTGACGATTACTTATTAGGATCTATACAAAATTTAAATAAAAAACAGATAAATAGCAATCAGAAATAATTGGTCGTCAAGTACAAAATTCAAGTTCATTTCCCATGAACTGAGAATAAATATCAAAAAATATAAGCAAGGAAAAAAAAAAGATTTGCTATAGCAGCAAAAAAAGTTTAAAGACCATTTGACAAAAATAATTTTTTTGCAACAGTAGTTTATTTTGTTGTTGTCAAAGCACAATCATCATGCAGCAAATTCCATTGCATACGAATACATAACTTACTGCTGCAAAAAAAATGTGTTCTGTCAAGTTTTTGCCGATACAACAAATCCTTTTTTTCCATGAGCGCATCTCAATAAAATCAACCAAATCATTAGAAAAATTCTCTCCAAAAGCGCCGTAACTTTCCCCTCCATTTTTCGCTCGTCGGAGGCAAGGAAATAAAAAAACTGAAAAAAAGCCGGCGAAGGAAAAGAAAAATGGCGCTCGAGCCTTGGCAATTATCGGCGAGCGGGCAATTTGCCGTAATTATTCCGTCAATATTATCTGCTCTCGGGTTCTCGGGCAGCCTTGCGTCACTCGCGTACATTGTATTTACCCGCCTCGTGAAAGTACCGCGCATGCCACACACCACGTTTGCTAGGGGGGAATATTGATGTAAAACCCGCGATCCCCAATAAAAAATGGCCACCATTTCGCAGACTTTCGCGTTATAACTTCATGCAGCGATTATGATAATCCGACTACCTTAGTATGCCATGCTCAGTGCTGACAACTCGAGTGGAAAAATTTCTTTTCTCTCTTTATCGCGTTAATCGGGTTTATTAATTTCCTTGTCTCGTAATGAATTTTTTATAGTAGGGTCAGGGAATGAGGTGGGAGGGGAAGGGGGAGTCTCGATGAAAATTGGAATTCTTACTTCCTGAATTATAATGGAGATAAAACAGGGACGTCACTGTTGGAAGAAGGGGGAGGGGGAGTATACTTGTTTTGTGTGATTTTATTGCAATGAGCCCTAGGGATGAATGTGGGAAAATGGAGAAATTTTGTTTGAGGTTGAAGAAATATTTGATGTGTTAATTTGTTGATTGATGTTGATAATTATATTGTAACTGAGTATGTATGATGCGGATTTTGATTTTTAGGGTAAATTTGGGAAGATTGGAGAATATTGAATATTGGGGAAAGTACTCATGCGTTTATCGAAGTCTGAAACGATTCAGGAATTTACGGATTGTTTTGTATCATATTTAAATTATAGAAAATTTTTCGATGAATCTAAGAAATAATAAAAAATCTTGGCAAGATGAAAAAATTTTGACAAAAGTTTTGAGCTTTTAATACATTGTATCATTTCTTAATTTTCGAATGTTTGGACAAAATAATAGAGACGGTAAAAACTAAAAAGAATAGTTAAAGATTTTAATTAGTTTCAAAAATTTGTAAAGTTGTCAGAAATGTTTATAAATAATAAAAATTGTGTTTATCATCCTAGAGCTATGTAATATGCATTATAATTTTTTTTTCTATTTTCTCTAAAACTCTGAGTATCTGAAATAATATTATATTTCATTGAGATGGAAAAATTTTTGGAACCTTAGGAAAATGGGAAACGTTTTGTATGATACTTGAAATTTTAGAAATTTTTCGAAATGAAAACATAAAAAGTTTCCGAAATTGTTTATAATTGTTAAAGGTTCAAGAAATTTGATGAAGTTCAGTAAATGTTGAATAATCTTTGTAAATTGTGTGTAACATCATATTTTTTCGAAATATGCATAATAAAGTTGTCAGTATTTTGAATAAAAATTTGAAAAATTCGTAAGTATTGCGTTATGACAAATTTTTAAGTGATGTTCTTTTTTTTCAACTTTTTTCACATTTCGAATAGTATGTATGATGTTAATGTGGTGAAAGTTTTTTGTAATAACATATGGTTTAAATTTTCTGGATTGTCAAGTTCAAAATGAAATTTTATAAATTCATAAAAATGGAAATGAACATGGCACATATGTTTTCAATTTTGCGATAAGAAATTCAAAAACTTCAAAACTTTTGAAGATTGGAAAAAATCCTAATTATCTGGAAGTATAAATTTGTAAATTTGTTTGTTGTTTCAGAACATTGTCGATCCGCAAAAAATATGTATGATTTTTAATAACTCTATAGATATATAGCTGTTACAAAATTCCTGCAATTTTCTGAAACTCGGCAAACTGTGTGAAGTATTTTTTTTTTTTTTTTTTTTTTTTGAAATCGTATGATAATTTTTTTATATTTCAATCATAAAAAACTTCTAATGAATCAAAATTTCAAAAAAAAAAAATTATTGCCTTGAATAACTTACCAATTAATTTGATTTGGGAATTTTTAGTGAATTCGTATAGTGTTTTCAAATTGGATTTGGTAAAAAAGGAAAACGGTGAACTAAGAAAATATTCTCTATTATCTCATGAAAATACAAAAAATCTTTCAATTTCAGAAAATGTTCACAAATTATTCAGATTTCGTTCATTACTGCATCACTTTTATATATACGTAAAAAAACGTTTGTTAGTTTGTTCGTTCTTTTTATCATAAATGGAAATCAAAAAATGAAATTATTTATTTAAAATTAATACAAATACAAATAAGTAAGGTGAAAAATTTTTTACTTTTTTCAATTCAGTAATGCTGTAGATCAAGTTGGAAATTTCTTAAATATAAAAATTTAATTACACTAAAAATCTATAAGATCGTAGAAAACTAACAAAATTCGAAAGGTTCAGTCAGTTTTATGAAATGTTGACCACTTTAGTATATTTAAGGCAATTTTGAAAATTCTGTCACATTACAAAAAAGTAAAACATGTTTTAAATTACTAAAAAATGAAAAAAAAATCTTCTATTGGCCAGAGTTGAAAGATCATCGTGAAAAATTTTACATATTCTAACGCTTTTCTAGAACTAATAAAAAGCCTATATTTCTTCTATTGATCAATCGATACACCAATACCTCAATTTTCCGTAATGTTTTGTCAAAATCTGTTTCGCACTCATTCTCCATAACAGAACAATCAAAACAAGAAACCCAACATATCAGCGTTCATCCACAACAATTTTTCTACATTCTTGAGTTTTTTACGTTCCCCAAATCATTCTTTCTTACGCAACTTTCATGCTTTTCTCAAATTCATCACAATACCAAATCCATCAGGTATCCCAATTCTCACTAAAAAACTCTTTCCTCAAAACCAATTTCACCTGAAAAACCGTAATCTTAAAAAGAGGCGTGAAATTTCAAATTTTCAAGGTAGAATAGAAACTAGATAACTACTAAATCACAGTCTAAACGGGTCAAAAATCCACGTACCTTTAGCGGCACACATTTTCTCCACTTTTTTACAATTCCGAAGTTTTCCCAACTCGTTGACACTTTCCATTCCGTTCCATTCGCACCCTTCACGCCACTCAAAAACGCGTCTTTGCAGCGTTTTTTACGTTTTTTACTTCTAAGCTGAAACTTTCTCTCGTGCCCTGTGTGATATTTTTTTACCTGCCAAAAAACCCAAAGCTTGGAAGACCTTCATCCGTGAAAAAATCAGAAAGGTTTTGTACCACGTCAAAGAGAAAGTCAAAGCTACGATTTTATTTTCTCCCAAAAAATGTGAACATTATATATGAGTAAAAAAGTGTAAAACAAATTTATACAAGCTTCAAAAGTTGTTCAAAATCGGTATTTGATTATTTAAAGCAACAAAATTTTTTTCTTAAATTTATTATGAATATACTAAATTCAATTAAACAAAATTTTTTGAGCTTTTTCAAGGAATGTATAGTTTTTTACTTGGAGGATAAAGTTGTGTTTAAGTATGCAGACAGCCATAAGGCATTGCGCCGGATACACGCGAAGAGCTACAAATTCTTTCGGTTTCTCCGTGGATTGAATGAGAAATTTCAATTGTGTTTCTTGAGACACTGTAATGAAGTTTTTCATTTACGAAAATAACGTTTTCAGTGTCTTCTTTCCAGTTACGCAAATTTCTTTGTCATTTTTGAGGATTCATTTTATAATTCCAATTTATCTTTAAATACTAATTACAAACGAGGATTCAGCTGAATGTGAGCTCAAGTACAGTCAAGCAATGAAAAAATTGTTGAAAATATTTTCAAACTTTTATAGTTAAACCAGTATAAGAATGAATAACATATGTATTTATATTTGCAAAAACTTATAGCAAGAATCCCATTGCCATTACTGATATGCTAATGTGTTGGAGTAATTGTGGTATCACTGAAATAGAAAAAGAATGATAAGCTTCTTGTCAGTTTCAAAAAGAATTGGCTAAATTTTGTTAATGATGGAACGTTAAACAAAAGTATATGTTTCACCAGCTAAAAATGAAGAAGATTCTAGAGTTTCAAAAGTCTATAATTTTATGATCCAGCTTATTGACGATGGAGTACTGTCTCAATGATTACAATTTTAAATTGAGTTTTTGTTATATTTTTTATAAAATATGGTGAAAACTGCAATAAGTATCTTACAAAAGTTTCTAAAATACCAATTTGGTTTCCTCATATGAATTTTTGTTCAAAACAAACAAATTCAATAAGACTTCAAATTTTTCTTTTAGCCAAAAAAATTTACATTGACGATAACTTAAGTTTATTGTTACAAACAAAAAGTATTTATTAAACAAAATTTAATAAGTAAAAAATCATTCAAGTATAATAAATATTTGGTTGGTCAAATAACAACGAAATGTTTGTTTGAGCCAACTGAATTCGTTTTTCAGTGCATGAAATACGTGCATGCATCCATAAATAACAAACGACTTATCTTCAGGAAGAATTCATTGTGCCCGTAAAAGCAATTGCGCGATAATAACACTTACCTTGTAATCGTCACGAGCTCCGTAATTGTTGCATTATGCGCTTTATATTTTCGATGGCGTACTTGTTGTAGTAACTATCGGACCTTATCTAAGTATGAATTTTTTATGGATCTACGCTCGTACGTGAGAACGCGGCATGCATGAAATAATCGTGAAAATCATACGATCGCCTAATATCGCGATAATCATCGAATCCGAGACTCCCGAGCTTATCGCTCGTGCAGTGTCATTTTACATCCTCAAAAGCACCGACGTCATGAAGATTTCTTTTCCTTTCATTCGAATTTATCTAGTCGAAGCTTTCATCGAAAAAATTTGGAAAGATACTGTAAGTTGAAGAACATACGAGATATTGATCAAGCAGGAAATTTTATTTATAGAAAAAAAGTATAATTAATGTGATTGGTGGAGATATTTATTTTAGCAACAATTTTATTTTACGCACTGAAAAAGTAAATTGGTTTTGGGGTTATTGACTAAATTTCGAGTTTGGAGAGACAAACTTTATTGAATTTTGCTGAACTTCGGCTCAGTTAAATAGATGAGCGTTTCTGCTGATTTAAATTTGTTTGCCGAAAGCAAAAATATTTTATAATCGAGATAATTTCGTTCATCTGAATGAAAAATTCATTGAAGTGAACCAAATATTAGATTCAGTTTTTAAGTGATCATCTGGATTAGGACGATGAATGAATAATAAACACTTAATAGAAAAAAATGTTAGTAATAAAAAAAAAATTGCAATATATTTCAGATTGTGTGGTTTATTAATCTGAGTTTTTGCAAATTAAATTCATTTTAAATATTGTAAATTTAAAAAAAAAAAAAAAACGAAATTCCCTCAACTTTTGAAAACCTTTAATGGCCACAGATAGAATTCGAAAATTTTCGATTTTTGACATAAAAACTCGATCGACAAATCGGCTGTAAGTCTAGAATATCTTACTGTTTGATTAAATGATTGAAGGATCGAACAATGTGGAAAATAAAAATTTTTGTTCAAAGTCCATAAATCTTCTATTACAACTTTTTTTATTCAATTTAAAAAAAAATAAAATTCACAACTGAAATCAGAAAAAAACTAGCAATATTAATGGTTCTCAATCCAGTTTTTACGCGCAGACAATTTTAGAATTTTTATATTTTTGATTTCATATTTTTCAAAAAAGATCTTTCTAAACTTGTATTGATAAAAAAAAACAATGTCTTCAAATTATTTTTAAGTGTTTCGAGTTCATGATTTTCAATTTAGGAATATTATCAAGGTATACAATTTGAAAAAAATATTTATAAAGGTAACAAGAAATTGTAAGATGATTCAACTATTTAAATATACAATTTTTATTTAAAAAGAAAGCAGAGATAAAAAGTTTATGCCGCCAATTATTACTTATCTTTTTTAATATTTTCATGTAAATTTTTTTCTTATTAAATCTATTTCGAATAAATATTGAGTCTTTCCTCGAATTTGGTCGGATATAATGCAGTTGAGACTATATGAATTATGTCACATTGGATTTTTAAAATGTTTTTTACTTTGTTTTTTTTAACAACATCTTTGATTGTTCTGACTGAGCTGCATTTAATAATGAGTAAAGATAATTGTAATTTTAACTTTGTTCGCTGTGGACTTTGAATTGTCAACAACGAAATTTTGATCTCTTGAAGAGTACCCAAAACAAGGGTCGAAAGCTCTAGGTACGAATAATACCGAAACCAATAGATCGGATTGCTGAATTTTTTCCTTGAATTATAAAACATGACACCGATCAGAATCATCTACTTGTTTTTGGAATTTATACTATTATAAACAAGTTCGTTCGTGATGCATGTCCTACTTTAACATGTCCTACTCGATTTTCTCTTTATTTCTTGTTTTTTATTGTTCATTTTTTAATTTTTAATTTCTTATGTCATTTTTTTTATTTCTTCTTTTTTTTTCGTTTTCTTCCTTTTCCATTTTTTGAAAACTATTCAAAACAAAATCATTCCTGATACGTACCCACTTCAACAACAATATTCAAATTCCATTTTTGAAACTCATTATTCGTTCGCTACCATAAAAATCTATGTCTCAAACAGCCTTCTCCCCCGCCTCAGGCTTCAAAATAGTCGTTACTACGCCACTGCTCGCAACCCCTCGCACGAAACACGACTGACTCTGTCTTTGCGTAGCTAAAAGTCTATACCGCTCGCCGTCAAACCCGCTTGAATTGCTCGTCGTCGTGTTATGCAAACGGCCGCATTTGTTACGCTACTGCTCGCCGGGGGGTCGTTTTATACAGCCATGTCGAGCTACCATAACACTGCCATAGCCCGTGCCGCGTAGCCATGGCTTTACCGGGAGTTAACTGCGTTACCTTCGATTTCGATTTCGATAAAACCTATCTCTTCCTATTATAATCATCAGAAATTACGCCGAGTCTACAAAAACGCGAATAAAAGATCGTACACTTAAAAACAAAACAATACACGGAGAGATATTTTTGGTTACTTCAACTATCGATTTAGTAAAATATGAATCTACCAAAGTTTTGGGTGGTACAACCAAAACTTTAAGCATGATAGCCAAATTATTGGTTATCGCAACCTAATGATCAGTCATGAAAATTGGACATTAGTTGCTACAGCTATAACAGAAGCTTTGGTTGTCATAACCAAAGTTTTGGTTGTATTATCCAAAACTTTTATGGATCCATATTTTACTTAATTAATGGTTGCTGTAACTAAACCATTTCTCTCCGTTTATTTATTGAATATTCTTTATCTTTTCATTAACTGTGTTAAATACAATATAGAGAAATAATGAAAATCATTGTAAAAAGATTTCTTGGTAGAATTGTTCATTCCTGTCTAGAGTTACTGAAGATGTTAAGTTCTGTAATGGGAAATGGGAATATACACTGAGAGAAAAATCTTGTACTTTTTACTGAAAAATATAGTAATGGAGGATTGAGATGAAATATAGAAAATTGTACTACATACAGAATTGTATTATTCGAAATATTCGTATTGTAGTCATTGGCATATAGTATAGTAGTTGTACACGGAGAGAAAATTTTAGTGACACAAACCATTCATTTAGTAAAATATGAGCCCACCAAAGTTTTGGGTGATACAACCAACACTTTAGGAATATTAACGAAATAGTTGGTTATTGCAACCTAAGTATCAGTCATACAAATTGCGCATAAGTTGCTGTAACATAAGTTTTAGTTGTCATAAGCAAAGTTATGGTTGTAGTACCAAAAGCTTTAGTGGGTCCATATTTTACTAAATTTACTTTATCTTGTATATTGAGGACTGTTATTTACTAAAGTAGAAAATACAATATATTGAGTATTTTTCACTATGTATCAACTTGTAATGGAGATATTTAACGTTTTACTCTACTGAATGGTAAACAGAAACATATTCATAGCTAGATGTATGTAAAAAATGATGTATGAAAAATTAACATAAAATTATAGATTTTCCTACAATATAGTAATTTTTCCAATATTTATCATCTAAATTACTAGGTTTTTTCTGAGTGTAGGATAAGATATCGGTTTTTTATTGAAAAATAATATTTTGAGTTGTGAGGAAATTCTAATTCTCGTATGAAAAATTCTATAGTTATAAGAGTTACCTGCAAGTTCGGTGAAATTTTATTTGTGTTTTTCGATAAATGCTAAAAAGATACATTAAGGCATATAAAGTTATTATTGAACACTTTTTGAAAAAAAAATTTATTTACAGTGGTTTTGTAAAATGTTTGAATATTGATTCAAGAATAACTCATTCTTATTCAGCAAGTTTTTCAAATTTTTTCATTCAAAATGGAAATAATATGTTCTCAAATATTTTGAGGCATGTCTTATTGAACAGGATGTATAAATTAATGGAATTTTAATCAAATTTTACCAACTTCTTTAATTTTAAGGACATGTCATAATCTAAAGAAATTAAAATATTTTAAAATGTTTTCGAATTCTTTTAATTCAAGTCATAATTGCAAGAGTTTGAACTTATCGGATTTTGTACGAATCGATTTAACTTATTGCAGTTTCTCTCAACTTCGAATATAATATATCGAAGTATTTCGATTTTTTTTTCATTTTTAATGTGAAACTAACATTTTCGGCTAAATCACCGCGAATCTGTGACTGTAGTCATAAAAATGAACACTAGAGAAATTATTGGCGACTGCATTCATGAGAAAAAAACTTCGGGAGACAATAATCTCTGATTTACGAAAAAACTGAAGTATTCAGTAAAGAGATTAGGCGCTTAAAAATGATGTAATCGAATCTGAAACTCAGAGAGCATAATGGAAACATCGAAACACTTAGTCTCTTTTCCGGAGATTTCAGAGAATCATGATACTCATTCAGAAAACGTAAAACGATACTTTTGTTTTTTATTCCGGGTAGCTATACATTTATCCATGTAGGTTTTACTCTAAATAAATGATGGAATTAAGACATATGAAAATTCTGTTTCTTTGACAATATTATTCATTGAAGTCTACGCCACTGGCTGCGGAAGTAGGAGGCGAGCGTAGTGGTAGCAACTCCCCGTTTCCCGAGAGAGCCCTTGTAATCTACGCCCGAGATAGCCGATACAGAACAGCACGATCTTGCCATTCCACGGTTCCTGCGCGCGCTTTCTCAATCCCTTTTTACTCCCTTTTTTTCCATTATTTCTAACGTTTTTTCCCGCTGTGAAAATTAGCCGAATCACTTGCCTTTTTTAGTTCGTTTTACTCTTATAAAACAATACTTTTTTTTTTGAATGGCAACTAGACAATAAAATTTAAATTTACATACAGTAAAATTTTACATTTTTCTTATTCCTAAAATAGTATAGAAGAAAATGTACAAAAAAATAAAAAATTGTATTTGTTAAAAAAAAAACAGTTATATTTAGTATAAAAATTTATTTTTTGTTGTAATTTTTATGACTGCGCAGTATTTAACTGGTTTCATCATGGTATGATAATCTGTCTTGCGAATTATCCATAAATTATAATTAAGAGCTCTAATTGAATGTGCGATCATTTGCAAAATTCAATTTTAAAGATTTTTATGCATATAAATACACTCTTTCAAAAAATATGATACATACAAAGCTCCGTTATTGATTGCATTGAAAACTATTTGTTAGTGAAGATCGTGTTCTTTCTACAAAAAATCTTCGCGAAATTCTGTCAGTGTTTCGAGTGAGTGACCAGACGCTAAAATTTCGCTTGCGAGAGAGACAGGTTGGCAGCTGGGTGGGATCGTTACCGTTGCGCACGCGCACGAAAGTCCCTTTGTCCAGTCGCACCAACACCACGAAAAAATAACCCTTGCGAGGCTCTTTCCATCTTCCCGGTCCCTCGCTTACTGCCTTTTTTCGCCTTTTTTATCCACCGGACGACGATTAACGCAATGATCCATACAATTCTATCGTCTCAGGGAGTTTCTTTAGAAAATTTCGTTTGTTTTTACCATTGTTTTCTTCGGAAAAAAATTAAACTGCAGTTAAGTTTTATACAAATTTTCAGAAAAATGAAAAAATAAATTGTATTTCAATTAACGATTTTTGTGCACATTTACATTTTTAAACAATATTTACGTAAAAATATGAAGATATATTTGAGAGGATTTTTTGTAATAGTGCCAGCTTATTTTCAGCTTTGATTATGACAATTGAAGAATGGAGACCGGGAGTTTTTTAACGAGGGCATCGTCGTCTCGGGAATCCTTGAACTCAATAGGACGATTAGGCGTGATTAAAGGCAATGAACGCTTGATATAGACTTAATGTGAGTTGAATGTGAAAATGTATAAGTGTGATTTATTCTCGAGCTGGATTTTCGAGATTTTTATGAAGATATGAAGTACAGGGGAAAAAATCATAAGGTATAAAAAAGGGGTGTTCTTTGATTGACGACAAAAGATAAGCAATGAGATTACATGATTTATGTATATTATTCAAGTAAGGGATGTTTAAATGGTTTTATTAGGTTTTAGATCTTTATTATATAAATTTTACCAACCAAATATTTGGTTCGTTTAAGGGGGTACTCTTATAAGACGGAAATTTTTACAGGCAATTTTCGGGAATCTTACCATAAGGAAACTTTTCAATTTTTTTTAATTTAATTTTTTTTTAATTATGAGATCTTTAATAAATGAGGGTATATATTAGAAAAATTTTCATTAACCTAATCCAAAAAAATTTTGGATTAATGTTTCACGCGATTTTGAAAATCTCACGGTATTAAAAAATAAAACGTATTTTTTTTCAATCTTCAGTAATAGTTATCGTTCGACTACTTTATAGGTTTTTGTCGTATCAAGTTTCAGAATGGCCAAATTTGGAAAAAACAATACTCGTTTCTTATCTCTTCTTTGAATTTCAAAAATATATCATAATTTAAAACGTTCAATAATTTTGTTATTAAAAGTCGTATTGGAATAAAACCGCGTTTCAAAAAGTTAAAAAGTTTTCTTGCTGTAAAATTTCGAAAAATCGCCAGAAAATACTGCTCTTACGTTGGAGTACCCCTTCAACTAAATTTCCTAATTTTTCTTTCGTCAAAAAAATTCATATTTCCGTTAACTTCAACTTATTTTCCGAAAAAAAATGTATTATTCAAGTGTATTAAATATTCAGTCCACGAAAAAAAAAGTTTATTTGCGACAACCAAATCGGTTTTTCACAGTGAGAGAGAATACAATTCATAAGCGCGTTTTAGAAATCAGTGGTATTTCGCTTTTTTGAGCGTTTTAAAATGCGTCAGACGGGGTATTATTACGGGAGAAAAAGAGGCACGGTAGCATTTGCATGTAACGACGTCGAGGGGTGGCAGAAATATGGATGGGAATGCCGAGAGTCTGGAACGTAATTAGAGCCTTGGGGTTTGCAGGCTAGGGCTGTGGCTCCGGTGAAACCCGAGGGCATGCACCTCGAGGGGATGTTTGCCAACAACTTTCAATATGTCACCCGTTACTTTGGAATTAAATTTTAATCCGACAAAATGGCCGCGATATGGCGTCACAGATTTTTCCTTTATCGGACGTGGCATTAATTGCAAGTCGTGAATCACCTGAGAATTTTCACCATGTCAGGTTGACTTAATAAATTAAGGAAAATCTTGTTATTGAAAGTTCTTCCTTTTTGTATATAATCAGTAATTGCGGGGATTATTGCTCATAAATTTTTACTTTGTTGACTATGAAATACAAGTTGAAAAAAAGTAGGTAAAAATCTAGAATTATTAATAGATTTATAATGAGTCGTAAATTAGTCATTGAGTCATTGATTAAGATGAGTCATAAATTTATGAAAAATAAGCAAGAGTAAGTGATTTCGTTATTTTGAGTTTATATTATGAAAATTGACATTGTCGCCTTCAACGCCTTCAATGAAAAAAAAATTGTTTTTTAGGATTTTAACAGCCTAAGGAAGTAGTAAATTCTATTCATTGCTGTATACAAATTTGTTTTTCCGTCATATCATAATTAACAATTTTCAAAATTTTTCGTGGGAAATATTAAGAACCTCAATTTTTCAGAATATTGGGAAAGTTTTTTTTTTAATAGTTGAAACCATACCTAACTCAACTTTATTTTAATTGTTCGTTTCTCAGAATTTTAAAACATAATAACTCGCAATAAAATCGGTCAAATAATATGCATCGAAAATAAATGAATCCGCAACATTGAACTATAACAAAATAAAATCCTTTCTTCATAACCTCCAATTTAAATAAATTGGAAACTTAAAAACTAACAATTTCGAAAATTGTTTTTTTAATATATCGTTTAAACTTTCGAAAATTCATCAAGTTAATAATCATTTTTTGATTTTGAATCATTCCAAAGACATTTTAAAGTCCATTAAATTTTATGCAATATAAATTATTTCCCATGATTAACAACCTTTCCATACATTTTCAAAAATTCTATAATTTATTTGAAGTTGTAAGAATCGTTGAGAATACTTCACATTCGCGATGTTTTCCAATTTTCCGAAATTCAAAAATTTCTGAAAATGATACGAGTTGTTGAGATTTTTCCAAATCTTATAAACAATTGTTAAACTATTCAAAAAAATTATGATTCATATTTTCGAAAACATAATAATTAACGTTATTTGCGACAGCTAAAAACATTTTTGGGAAATCTACAAATCTCAGACATTTTTTACTAGCATATACAATTTTATTAATCCTCACTTTTTTAAAAATATTTCTTAACTTGAAAAATTTCGAAAATAGTCCTAAATAACTATAATGATTCACTCAGAGATTTTTGACTCTCTGTGAATTTCTTTAATTTCACACGATTATTTGTAATTTTTTTCTAGTTTTTTTATAAGTTTACTCAAAATTAAAAAAAAACATCCATCATGTTTCATTGAAAAATAATAATTAACACAATCTACGTTATTTATGACAATGTTCTAATATTATCCTAATTTCCGAATTTTCTCGAAATGTCGACAATCTTTATTCAGTGTGTTAAAAATTTAAGGACAATACAATTTTTACATAGCTCTTCAAATTACAAACATAAAAGTTCTATCCACTCGTCAAAACGTTTAAAAATTTATCAATACTCATGAAATTCCACAAATTTTTCTAAAAAATAAATATTCATATTTTAAAGAAATACGATAATAAAAACACAGTCTGCAAAGTTTCAGAGTATTTTCTAAAATTTTCTGAATCACGCAAATGCATAATTATCATGATTGACAATCTCTAAAATTGGGTTACAGTTATATAGAGAAATTGTTTTTTCATGTCCTTGATTAACAGTAGTAATTGAATAAACCCATTCATTCGATAGAAGTCGTTTTTTGCTGTGATTTTATAAACAGAAAAAAAATAATAACCGAACGTCGCCCGATGTCTCGTAGTTGGACCCTCCATGACATAAATTACCTCCAAAGTTTCGCGAAAGATTAGACAGACTCGCGAATCTCTGGGTAAAAAGCTCCGGATGGAGCTCGTTTTCCCGCTTCGATGCCTGCTGTAAATCTTCATCTGATGTCTGTGTGGGTGCGCGTGTTCGTAAACGATTTTTTGGATGGGAGGAACCCTTCTGAATAACGTTCTTGCTTTGGAAACAATGGCTGCTTTCTCTCCTCTCATCGAGTTCTCCAAACCCTCTATAGCTTTCATTCTATATCAGGGATTATAATTTTTTTTTTACTATGATTTTTCAGTGTTCTGATTTCTATCTTAGCAACGTTACCATACGAAAATAAACAAGTTTTTACGTTTTAAATAAATTTGAGTTAGGATAAAAAAAAATTTTCGGGAAGAGTTTATTAAGGTTTTTCAATTTTTTAATCTTTTGGGACCTAATTTTAGAAGTACGTTTTTTTAATTATTTGCATTCATGAATTTTGAAGTTACACAAATGGTTCGTTTCAGAGTTTTACGTTTTTGATAAATGTAATTTTTTGGTAACGTGTTTCATTCGTAGAAAATGATTTTGATGATTGACGGAGACAGGTTGAGTTTTTTTTTGCATGTTTCTCGTGATGGAATTGTTTTTAATATTTCTTTGTTATTTATATGACTGAAAGGATTTACTGATTTTATAATGTCTATCTCCATTTATTTTCGAAATTCATCCTCTGGATTTTATTTTTCAAAATTTCATATATTTGATAGATTTTTAAGAAAAAATGATGTGATAGATTTGTAGTATTTCATAATTCTAAACATTTTTTATTTTCTGTTAGTCGTGAGATTTTGTATTTTTCTATTGTATTCTTAAAAAACTACTGGGATTTCTTAAGATTAATCTATGGATTTTTAGAGAATCCGGAATTCTAGCAATGAAAGTTCAAAAGATAATCGATATTTGTCAAGATTTTTAAAGAGATTATACCTACATAAGTCACTAGCATTTCATAGATTACAACAGGATTTTTTTTTTCATATTTGAAAAATTTGGTGGTAACATTTATTACTTTCATTAACTGTTGGTGTTTCTGCAGATTTTCATACTGATTTTGAAAGTTTCATGCTCTTGAATCCAAACGCATTATAATATTACAATAATTTTCTTATATATAGGTATTTTATAGGCCTTGCCTTACTTTGAAGTATTTCATTGGAATTTTCAACAAACAAAACTTTAATAGATATTCATAATAATTATTTACTTTTTTTTTACTACTGATATGCTATGATATAAGTTAAATTATTATTTTTTAGGATTATTGTAAATTTTAAGAATTCCATGTTTCAGGATTTTAAGTTCCTGAGATTTTTAATATTTTTGTACTCATAAAAATTTTTTTCCATAATTTACTCTGTTAACATATAATTTCAACATTTTCATTTTCTTCGTATTTCTCGTCAATCGCATATAATTAAAATTTCGTTTAAGAAAAATTTTTTCCAAGGACAGAAATGTTGTGATTTTTTAGTCAGTGAAATTAAGAATTCTGAGTTTTGTTAAAGTTCTCTTTTTTCTTTTTTGTTATTTCCATACTATAATCTTTTTTCTTGTTTTGAAGGTATTTCTTAACAATACTTGCATTATTTTCATTGTAATTATATTGCATTTTTTCTCTGTTCCGTATATGAAAATAAAAACAGCTTCTTGCTGAAGTAATAATTAATATTTTGATAACACTGAAAACAATGAAAAACTGGCACATTTCCAACAAGTAATAAAATTTGTTTTTTCTGATAATTTTTTTCACTTTCATTGAATTCAAATTAATTCTGTATGAACTGAACTAGATAATATTTTTTCTACGCGTTACCTTTGCCTAACGTTTTTACTTCTCTATTCTAATTTTTTTGTACTTGGGTGTGTGTGAAAAAAGTATTGAATTATATATGGGAACCGGGAATCAGAAAGGAATGAGCTGTTCGACCAATGGGGATTTAGGCCTATAGTTATTCGTGATGGACGTTCCCCGACTACACCTTTGTGGAATTCCTAGTTTGCTCGTTCGTTTTCTCGAACAAAAACGGTTTTATATTACAACTGACAAAGTCGTAGACAATCAATACAGGTCGTGAATCGAAAGTTACTGGGAATATAGTGGGAATAAAAAACTTGGTTTTACATGGAGAAGGAACTGAAGTTGTTTTAAGGTTAAAGGAATAGTTTCTGGAAGTTTCAGTGTAAAATTTATATGTTTTTGCACATTTTCAGATTATAACACATTTTGCATTGATTTCTATAGTTCAAAATTTGAATTTTGCAAGAAATTTCGGGAAGCATGTTTAGTTTTTAAGCGTTTTTTCGAATGTACGACAACCTAAGTTAATCTTGACGAGATTTGGAATTTTGAAAAAAACACTAGAATCATATGCAAATTTTTGACATAATTTCAAATTTTTGAAATTTTCCATATTTGATATTTTTAAATTGCTAGTGGTATATCTAAAGTATATGTAAAAAAAATTAAAAAAAAATTTTTTTTGTGAGAGGATGCCTTGATGGGAGAACTTTTTTCCAAATTATATTGTTGTAGTGTCTTTTTATTTTACTGGGAAAAAAATAAGACAATACTTTTTTATTATAATAATAACAAACTCTTTTGCGTTTTTATGATCGACTTATAACTTTCATATATTTTTTTCCATTCAGAAACATTTTAAGTCATTTTAAAAAAATTTCTTTAGCTATAAACAATTATTTTAAAATAATTTTACTGTGTAGTATAGTTTCAAGAATATTGTTTTTATTCTTGACGTTTCTTTCTTTCTTTATTCTTTTTTTTATTCAGATAATGAATAAAATTTTTCCAGAAAATCGATAGGCAGGGAGTGTGATAAATTTTTTATTTTTTTACGTCTAGATATAACAATATTTGCAGTAATTTGACATCGATAACTGCAATTTAATAATTTTTTTCAATGTAGTTTTTTAACTGCTTCAAATAAGTTATAATAGGAATTGAAAAACTGTCAGTCATAGATTTGAAACCGCGAAAATAAATTTCTGAGGTAATATACAATTCGCTTTAAAATTGCTTTGGAATTTGCTTTAAAAACCAAATTTTCAAGACCCGTATTTTCAAAATAAACTTTACTCATCCCTCCATATAAACATATCTTAAAATCTGAATATTCAAGTATTATATTACCTCCTTTACTTTTTTGTGAATAATTAACGTCCTTTACGATAACTGACATGTAAATGTTCTGTGTTATTTGTAATTATGAAATCTGCTTTATCGATTTCATAGAATCTCGTAAAAAATATTCGAATTCTTTGAAAATTGTAATATAGTAGTTGGAAAATGCTTGTGTACATATTTTAATTTTGATGATACAATAATTCAATATACTTCAAGATGCAATTATTAATAATAACATGCAATGCTGTAGCGTTTAAGCGGAATTTTTTATTTATATACAAATTTCGAAGTATGCAAAAAAAAATTTTTTTCTAAAAGAATATCAATGAATTCAAGAATGTTCCTGGAACTCCTAAAATTTTGAATCATTTTCATTATAAGTGGGTTTTTGAAAATTTTCTGAAAAGGTAAGAACATCAATATTATCAGATATTATAAATTATCTATGTCAAATTCGAAAAATCTATGATGTTTTTTTGCTCTTTATAACAGATGTGAAAAACTTGAGAAATCTAAAGAAAATATAAAAATCCCACTTACTCTGACAAATATTCAAGAATTTTAATAATTTTTCAATGGTTTGTTGAGTGATATTTAATTTGAAAAAATTAAAAAATTAATTTAAAAAAAATCTAAGAAATGGTCATAAATTGTATAAGGTTAAAATTATTTTAAATGTACAGTTCTAGCAAAGTTTTATTAGTTTCGTATATTTGGTTATTTATCATATTTCTGTAAAATGTGTACAATTGTGTTTACTTCCATTTACAAGAAATTAATTTCGTTATATTCAATTTCAAAAAATTCATGAGAAAAAAAGAAAACGTAATAATGAATCACTTTCATGAATTTAACATAATAGTTTTTAAGATAATTATTCAAGTGTTTCATCCAATATTTGTATTTACCAACAATTTTTTTCTGAATTCGAAATGATTTTTTTACACAACAAATTTACACATTTATCTTTCATCAGCCATTTATCATGATTTCGCAAAATTAGTAAAATGCATTCTACACATCTTACCTCAAATATACCCAAAACATCAATTTTTATTTGAAAAAACAACAGTTAGAATACAAAATACCCGTAGTACATAAACAATCTTTCTTTTATTTTCAGACAATTACGCAACAAACTCTCCCTGGCAGTTTGACAAAAGTTAGTGAACGTAGGATAAGAAACGTTTTCTTTTCTTCGTGCAGTAAATACATTTTTACAGTCTTAACGAAAAGCCTTCGCGGAATCTCGTTAACGCGCGAGCGTTGCGCTTTTCAAGCATGATTTTTCGCGTTACGAAGCCAAGTTTTTCTCACGACGTGAAGGCGCTGTTGCATAAGGTTGATTGATCTCGAGATTGTGCAAAGGCGAAAATTCCACGGGCAATTTTTGCATGGCCGCCGCGAGTTACAATAAATCGAGGGCAAAACGGGCAACGTGGAAAGTCCGGAAAAATAATCGGGGATACGTGGGACGTTATCGGCGCATTCGCACGCGATCAATGTCGCGTTTTATGACTTTCCCAAAGAAACATCGCGCTTAAATTTAGAGTTAGTGTCATTACGCGTTATTTATGCGCGTGCCGAGCGTATTAAGCGACCTCCTCCGAGGCTATCGACTTCACGCACGCGAGTCCAGGGCGAAAATACGAGCGCAGAAAAAATTGGCGGACAGGGTTGCACTCAGGAAAGAATCTGGTACTTTTGGCGAAAAAAAATATTGTTACAACTGATGAAGATGATTTTTTTTTCAATTTTGACAATATGAGATATAGTTATTTCAAATAGTTGAGTTGTGTAAATTTTTGATTTCTTATTCTTTTTTATTATATTCAGAACAGGTATATTATGAATGGTTTCTAATTCAGTTCATTCTCAATTAAAGTTCTTTAGTTTCGTAATTAGAGTAAAATGATCAATTATTGTATAGGAAAAAAAAAGAAACATACATTGCAACGAAAATACGAACAATAATAAAAAGATGCTGTTACCTTGTAATTTGATAAATTTTTGAAAAATGAAAATTAATAAAAATGTTAAATAATCTGCTTATTTAAATCTAGAGAACGTAACAAATGGTTTCTTGTTATTTTTCAAATTGAAAGTAAATTCAGTATTATCAATTTTACTAAATTAAAAAGAACAGCAGATGTGTCTTCAAAATAGTTATAATTTTTAATCTATATCTATAACGTATCAAACGAAATTCCGTAAACTTTTTTTTCCCAATAATTAATAAAAGAAGTACTACAATTTACGAAAATGTTGAGAATCTAAGAAACTTTGAACTTTCAAAATACATATCCCAGAAATTGAAACAGTATTTTTGAAAAATATAAAAGAATATTTCAAATGATAAACTTAACTAAAGTTATACTAAGAGTTATAAAATTATTTAAGCAAATTGTATTTTTTTCAATCGAGACGAAAACGTACGATCAATTTAACTTAGGATTCTATACTTCTGAATTTTGAAAAAACGTTTATAAAAATTTATAAAAATATTTCAAAAATCATCAGAATCCTTTCAAACGATACAAAATTTTATGAACTTTTAAAAGTTCGAAAATGTATAAAATCCATAGGGCATTCCATGTCACGTCGCCGGACATTATGGGCATGTGTCTCAGTGAAAAAACCGCATTATTCTGTCTTTTTCTTTAATTTCTGACACCCACAGACGTGAAGCGAAAAATTCAAAAAAATTCACAAAGTATCTTCAAAGTATGTGCTTTCAAAAAATATTTTTAAAAAAATTTTTTTGAAAAAATGTTTTTCGAAAAAAAATTTTTTTTCAAAAAAGTCAAAATTTTGGGTGTTCCCCAAATTTTCAAATTCCGAAAAAATTTTGCAATTTAACTCAAACGATGTGCAATATTTTAAAACAATAACATTTTGGTGGTCGGCCGTGGGGTTCTCAAAAATGAATTTATTTCTCACAAAATCAAGGTCTATAATCATACTAGTTTCAAGCAGCTGAGATATAATTACGTTTATTGACTTAACTATTAGAAATCAACTAAAGATATTTACTTTTTAGTTGTATTGCATGGAAAAAAAATTCTTGAACAACATTCTTTG
>JAPYZL010193684.1:0-23521 GCA_030522825.1 Platygaster orseoliae | reverse complement strand
TAAATTTAATAAATACTTTAATAAACACATAAATACCAGATAACCATAACACGATAACTATCATTTTTTCAACTTTTAGCACGTTATATAAGCGGGGTGTACAATGGACGCAGAACACTGAACGCAACGACGCAACGCAAGCTGAGCAATGTTGGTTTACATTCAACTTTTGCGTTGCGTCGTTGCGTTCAGACTCGAGTCCATTGTTGACCCCGCTATACGGTACGCAATTACGCACAAACTGCAAGCAAACCAATAAATCTCAAACATAACGCTTCATGGGTTGATTTTACAATCTTGTTTTTTTTCTGTAAAAGCAACTCAGTTGTTCAATGAGAAAGCAATGGCGCGGCCCACGGGCGCGCAAACTTTAATCTAGTATTCCAAATTTCTGATTATTCCTGTTATTATACATTTTTGAGAACATCACTGGCGTTTTCAAAATGATCCATCATCTCTGTACAAGATGGAACATTTTTTTCATTTTCTGAAAATTCAATTAATACTCTACAGTTTTTAAAATTTTATTTATAATTTTTCCAAGTTGTGAAATTTCTTATTGCAACATTCTTGAAATTCTTGTACATTTTCCCAAATTTTAGACTTTGATTGAAATTATGGAAATTATTGCCATCACAATTTTTATGAATATTTAAGATTTCGTAATTTAACAGAATTTCTAAAGACCTGCAAAATTTCTTCAATTTCTGTAATTACTTATAATCTTTCAAATAATTCACCTATCTAATTATTCCGGATATTACACATTTTTTAGACTCTCAATGACATTTTATAAATAATCCATCATCTCTGTACAAGATGGAACATTTTTTTTATTTACTGAAAATTCAATTAATACTCCATAGGTTTTAAAATGTTATTTATCATTTTCCACAGTGGTTAAATTTTCAATATCAGCATTCCCTGATATTATAGTAATTTTTCGAATTTCCCTGAATTTTTAGACTTTGAAATTTTAGAAATTATTGCCATCACGATTTCTATGAATATCTGCAATCATCTCAAATATTTCAAGTTTCTTGACGTTTTCACAATAATTGGTAATGTTGCGATAGGAACAAAGATAAATGTTTTTCGTGCATATTATAAATTTAGTATGTGCATATTTTCAGTCGCTCTGCTGATAATTATGTATATTTGAATTGACTGAAATGATCAAGAATGAGACTTACAAGGTCCGGATTGAGCTTGTGTTTGGGGCAATCTTTGACGATGGAGGCGATATGTTCGGCTTCCTGCTCGAGATTGTTGCGCAGCTCCCTTTCTCGGAATCCGCGCTTGTTGAGACTCTGAATGAGATTGAAGATGTCCTCGGGCTCGCTGAAGAAGCTCCATTTGATGTCGGAGGTCTTCCAGTGGACGGGGCACGCGATGTTGCCCGTGCAGCACGTCACTTTCTTCCTGAGCTCGTTGTAATGCACCATGTCGAATTTGCTCTCCTTCTTGGAGCTCGAGTCCTTGCGCGGCGACTTGAGCCCATTCTTGTCATGGAAGCTGCTGCTTTTCTTGGGCGACTTTTTGCCCCCGGAGAAGCTGTTCTCCTTCTCGAGCAAGTCTTGCTCGGCTTTGCTCATCAAGTAGGCCACGATATTGGTTTTGTCGCGAAGCTCGGGTTTTAAAGGGGTCCCGCCTGATATGCAAGTCCCCGGCCACAGCTCATTGTTCTCCACGAATATCCCAGGAATCGACGTCAACTTCCAATACCTTCGATGGGCTCTGTCAAAACCGAGCAGAAGCATCATCTGGTGGTCCCTCGAAGCTTCCTTCAGCTCCATCAGCAACTCCTCCTTTTTCTTGTCGTCCGTCACATTGTGGCGCGTGCTCTTTTTCAGCTTGTTGTACTCTTGGGCCGCCGCCGCTGCTTCTTCCGGCCCTTTGCCCTCCTTCTCCTGCTCCTTGGCCTTCTCCTTCTCCTCCTTCAACCTTTTCTGCTCCGCCTTCATCAGTTGCTTCAGCTGCTTTTTCACGTTGCTCACTTTCTCATACCTCTCCTCGATTATGTCGCGAATCGAGGCAAACGTCAGCAATTGGTTCATCAAGCACGTGATGATTTTCAGTTTGTCATCCATCTCGAATTCGCAGACGTTTCGGTGACCCAGCAGCCGAAGGATACGGGGATCGTTGATGCGCAGATGCAGCGCCGAATCGTCTTGGTTCGTGTAACCGCCTCTTTGCGAGTATCGCCACGACGAAGCTGCGTCGCCTATTATACACCAAAACCCAACATGTTACGAGCGTTGCGTTTAAATACAGTTAATTATCATTCCATGTAAGAATTAAAAAAAAAATAAATAACAATAATCTTGGCTTGTTAGGAATTTTTTCGTAAGCGAAATTCCAATCATAAACTTTGTGCTGGGTAAATGTAGAAAATTACAATTTGAAAATCTGTTTCAAACCAGTGAATTATAGAGGAAAATTACAATCTACGAAAACGTTGAAAATTTATAAAACTTTGGATTTCATAATGCATCCAACTTTCATTGATATACATTGAAATCCATGAAAGCACTAAAAAATCTTCCGAATCATAACAATTCCGAAACGCAGGATCTATGAAAGTTGCAACTCTCGAGTGTCAAGCTGTAAAAAGCGCAAATAGCAATTTTTAATAATACTACACACTATACAAGAAACGCTGTACTCGCTAGGTGGCTACTCCAATTTTTTTCTCCAATTATCATTCTGAATTCTCATGCACTGCGTACTAAGGTGCAATTTTACAACGGTCGTGCTAGCCGCTAGATGGTTACACCAATTTTTTTCTCAAACGCATGTTATTGTGGAAATTTTTTCAATTAGAAAATTTTTCAAACATGATCCTTCTATTATCGGCTGTCTCGGTAAAAGTTGTCATTTTCTATACAAATAATTCAATAACATGAAATTATTTCCTCATGAATTGATGTGCTTTCAACACATTATAAAACCAAATTTTGCAGTCAGATCAGTCTATTATGTAGGAATGAAACTTGAAATTGTCTAGCACGAGAATCTATGAAAAATTATTATCGTGTGTTGTTACCAATTCTGCCTCCGGAGCTGAGAAAATGCTGCCTCAAAAGTTCGCTGAGGGAGACGTAGCTGATCTCTATGTCGGAGAGTTGGCAGCCCTGGTGGCTCTGGGCCCAAGCAGAGGCGATGGTGGCCAACTTGGCGGCCTCGGCCAGGGACGATACGCCTTGCTCGATGAGGTGGCTGTCGATGTTGTTCTCCTCAATCTCGTCTCCGCGGATCTCGTCCTCCTCTTCTTCGTGGTACTTGAAAATATTGGCCAGCAGAAGCTGCACCAGGTCGCTCCAAGGACCCGACGTTTCCTTCTTGAGCATCGCTCTTTCCAGCAGCTCCAAGGTCATGCCATTGGGGAAGTACTTCTTCACCTCCAATTGCTCGTGAAAGTACCACAGGAACTCGAGGATCATGGCGACGTTGCCAAATTTCTCATTTGGAATTTCGCAGTTTACAGCAACGGGCTCTGGCAGTGGCTCCAGATCTTCGCACTCCAGGTCGTCCCTCGGCTTATCCCAAGCTTTCAAGTAGCTCTGGAGCACTTGTTTCTTCTTTCTTTCACGCCTCCTGCGCTCTTGCGCTTCCATTTTCTGCTGCAGTTTCTTGGCATTCAGTTCTTCAGCCTTCGCCTTTTGTAGCTCCTCTTTACTCTTTTTTTCCACCCTAAAATAATCCATGATTTTTTTTTTTTTTTTTTTTTTTAAAGCCTTACTTTTTCTTATTAGGCATCTTCTTTTCATCTGGTTTTGGGAAGGTTCTATGTTTCGTAATATCTGCTACCAGGAACTTGTCGATGCACTCTTGTTTCTGCTTGATGACTTTTTTCGGCCTGTAAGTGAAGTCAGGCAAAGGTCCCGCGAAAATTGAGTCAAAGCGCGTTTTCAAGATGCCATGCTTCTGTAGGACGTTTTCCTGCAGAAAAAAAAAACGAAAAAAAAAAAAAAACAACACGTCAAGCGTGAAGAAAAGATGGTAGCAATTTTTCCAGTGTAGCATGTCTTACTTTGATAACCCAAATTCCATTATTGTTTTGCTCACTGAGACATCGAAGGAAAATTCTGTTTTTTTCTCGACTGAACTGATGCTTCCTTCTGCGAACATTGTGAGCATCCAAAACCTCGATTGCGCTCACTTCGTCGCCTTCAATGTTGTCCATCGCTTCAACTTCATACCGAAACAGTTTAGCCGGTGGGTAAAACTGTCTCTCTTGCGAGTTCCTGTGAAACAAACAACGGGGTTTTTTCTGTTTTTTATTTATACATTTGTGGAAATTTTAGAAAATTGAAAAGATTTCAAGAATGTAATGACAACTATTCAAGTCACTAATTACAGCAAACACCAAATTTGAAAACTTTCCGCATTATTGAAAAATTTCATTCATTTTCTGATATGTATGAAAAGTGAGTTGGAAGAAAAAACAAAAAAAAAAAAATGTTGGAGAAACTATTCAAAAGTAACAAGAAATTTTTAATCTTGGAGCATTCATCAACTGATTTTGGAAACTTGAAAAATTGAAATTATTTCAAGAATGAAACCAGCAATATTTAAATGAACAAGTTAAATCCTTTCAAAAGTCTATGATATGTAAAGAAATTTAAAGAGGAAGAAAAATGTTGGGAAAATTATTCAATAGGAACGATACATTTTTAACCATTGAGTAACTAACTTTGGAAACTTGAAAAATTGCAAAAAATAAAAAAATCGCATGATGAAAAACTTGTAGAATGAATAATGAATAGATTTACGCATTATCAGAGGCTGGGTGGGCTTTGATTTGTTGCTCGGTAGGCTCCAATACTTGGAGTATTAGGCACTCGCACCAGTTGTCATTTTTAAAGCAAGCCTCAACCATTTCGCCAATGAAATATCTGTCTCTGGCGTACTGGTAAACGTCATCAATCATTTCATTGAATGACGTTCTGCTGGTTTTGTGGGCCAAGTACAGAATGGGTATTCTCAGCTGAAAATAAAAATATTACACGTGTTGATTCAGTCTCAATTTATTTTGGCTTATAATTAGCAGTAAGTGGAAAAAAAAATTACATCTAAAGGAAATTCCTTCATAGATTTCTTGGCGTTCTCCTCCGATCGCAGGGCATCCTCGTAAGTCAAATTCGATTTTCCAGTGATGCTGCATGACCAAACAAGCGAATTGCAAAGAATGATCCTCTCGCAGAATTCGCTGTGAGAAAAATCAAGAAAATGTATGACGCGCACGAAATTTGGGAATTCCCATGAGAATTTTGCAAAAAAAATAAAATGAAAATAATGTAGTGGGAAATATCAAGTTGCCATTTTCACAGGAAAAACAAGTATTAGACTTGTGTGACAATTTTATAACTGGACCATTTTAAATTAAATCACATGTACTTGTAAAAAATTAAATGCACTTTTTTTAAAATAAAAAAGTAATTTTCTGCCAGCTCAAGATTGGTGTAGAATTGAGTAAAATAGCACAAGGCGTTGAATAGCTCAAAAAATCAAACGCTAATTAAATGCATTAATTTTTCGATAGAGTTGTGAAAGAATTTATAGATTGTAATTAATTTTTCTCGCGGTACTGCTAAATCAGCAATACCACCCATGTTTGATTTAATTACATCACATTTTTTATTTCAATTTTATTTTCCGATTGATTTAATTGACTTGCTACTTAGATGATAAGTATAATGATAAAAATAGTATTTGATTGAAATAATTTTTCTTACATTCGTATTGTGGTACTGCTAAATTGATGCTCAAGTTAGCAATGTCGCCCATTAATTTTTTATTTCAATTTCATTTTCTAATTAATATAATTCATTGATTCACCATTTAAATAATTAGTTTCGTTAATTAAATAGTAAATATAATATGAAGAATATTATATGATTAAGTGGATTTTTCATTTATTCGATAATTTACATAGTCACGTGCGAGTTGAAAAATTTTTACCATCAGTTTAACCCAATTAACCATAAATATTTCAGTAGCATCGAAAATAACTTACTGTAACAAATTTTTCGTGAAAAACAAAAGCCTGAAAGTTTTTTTTGTACAACTTAAAAATCCTTTTGGAACACACAGAGAATTTTTTTAGGTTAACAATTTTACATTCAAGAGGGGATTTTTTAATTTTCAAACTCTATAGTATAGCGAATGAACAAAGTGACATTTGTTGAATCATGGAAAATGAAAGAATTGCCAGGGAATGCCAATTTTTACATTTTTTTCTAAATGGAAAGAGAAAAAAATTGATTCGTGTAAGAGAAACGCGCGAAAAGCATGTAAAATATAAAAATTGAATCGAGTCTCGAAAAAACAGAAAATGCGATTTCAATGAATAACCACTTGTATAATTCGTATTGAGTTGAGGGGAGGCGAAAATTGTAAAAATGTGATTTACTTGAAATCCTTGAAGATTTCGTTGGTAACCTCGCAGTGGAAAACTTCGTCGTTGTCGCGAAAATCGGAGGAGACGTGGAGTCGCTGAAAGGGCTTTTTACGTAGCAGCGGCATGATTTTCCTCGGCTGCCAGCGACTACTCGGTCAAATTATTGGCAGAATCAAACGCGGAAAAACTCACTACGGCACGGAAGTTATCGAGCGGTGGATTAAAATTGGCGGCGTCTTTGTGCTTTTTCTTCTCCTGCTACTCGCTTTATTATCAACACGCGCGCGATGAATCGACAATCGCCGCGGTCAAGAGGCTCCTTCCAAGCAAATGCCAATTTGTTCGCAGCGCCTTTTCCTTCTTGACAAAGCTCACCGATGTTTATGACAATGTCGAGTTTTTACGCTATACTTGGCATTTTACGCAGCTTTATATACGCACCCAAATTCGCGAAATAAAAGCGCGCGCGAGTAATTTACATGGCAATTTGTGCGTGAATTTATGGAGCAATATGGAGCAATATGGAGAATGAATCGACTACATCATTTATGTCGATATTATTATGGCAGTGTTGGTAAGGTTCGTAACTCGTAGTAGGTACTTTAGTACTGCTAAACAAGGACAGACTTATGTTTGATTGAGCGCTAGAAAAGGAACGAAGGTGGAAAAGTTACCAACACTGTACCATGGGAGAGATTGTCGCATTGTCATCATCACAATGGGCGAGTTTTCAACTCACCCATCACAATTGATAAACAACAACACACAATTTTGACAGCTCTTCGATATTACTTTAACGCTTGCTGTTAAACACACGTTAGATTGTTGATCGAGCTTCGACCGTAATTGGCAATTGTCATATACTACGGTTTTTCTAAAAATGGCAACCGACGAAAATTCCTGGCGCAACACAACTTTTCGACAAAGCATGGTCGCCAAAATGTATGCTTGGAAATTTCATTTTTCCTCATTCGTTAATTCATGAATTTTCGCATATTTATAACTTCATCTTAGCTCTATGAATACATTGAAAAAGCGTCGTGAGTCACTGACTTTTGAAAATATTACACAAATTTTCAATACGCAGTTATTTGAATTTTGAATTAGATATGAATATTGAGGAGTTGGATTCTGAAAAAAGTTTAATTTTTTTCAAGACGACTATGATTATTCTGGTTAAAGAATTTTTTTTACGTGCAGCATGGTAAAATGTGCAATTTTTCCTGTAAAAGTCATGTCTTTTCTGTGAATTATTAGAAATTACTATATTGGAAAAAAAAATAATAAATAAAAATCAACCATGTCAACGTGAAAATTTGATGGAAATTTCTATATGTGTAGCATGAAAATAGTTGATGATTATCTGACAACAGAAATTACTTTCTGTACACATACTAAAATAAAATATTTGTTATATTCGCCATTGATTTTTCTTTTCGTTGGTTCCAAAAGAACAGGTGATTTAAAAAAATGAAAAATTATTTTCCAGAGAGGAAGCTATACAAACGAATGGGGTTTCTTTCACCAAAAACAGCAGTGAGATGGAAACTCAAGTATTCGTCAAAGCCAGAACAAGGGTAATGTTTCGCCGAGCTGCAAATATTGCAAATTTTCTCATTTCACAACAAACTCATATGTAATAATTATCATTTACAATTTCAATTCTACTCGTAATGTTGTCAATCATCTAGTTGGAAAATTGTTCACGAAAAAATAAAAAAACACATGTTAAACTTAATTTTTTGCTTGTTTAATATGGATATGCATTTTCCAGGACGAATACTTGAGTTATGTTGCGAGGTTGATTTTACACGTCAGGGAGTTGAGTAAGAACTTCTTTTTTTTGCAATTGTTTAAGAAATAAAAGAATATTTGGAGTAAAGTTGTACGGGAATGTTTGTAGATAAAAAAGGGGCAGGAAATGTGGGACCTGTTCAAGGAGTGCCAGGTGCTCAGGATCCCATTGGGGCATTGCAAACACTTACTCGGCAAGGAACAGGCAACAATCCACAAATGGTTGGAATGTCTTCTGGGCCAGCTGGCCCAGGGCCCAATCAAGGAATGATGCCCCAACCTCCTCCAAATACTGCGACTAATTGTAATTTCTGCCCGTGTTTGCATTTTTTCAGCGTTATTCCTATGTTTTTGGGTTTTCATCAAAATTCCTTTAACCTTGAAAATCAAAAAACATGCAAACTGGACTCGATTAATTCTAAATTTGCAATCTTTAAAGTTGAGGAATGTACTGCACGTGTCGAGAGAGTTGGAGAAAAAAAAAAAAAAGATGGGAATACAATTTTTGACGAGTCTCAGTTTTTCTGATTTTCCGCTCGCAATTAATCTCACCAATGAGATGAGTTATTAACACAAAATTTAGATACCTTTCTTCAATGTCATTGGTTTCAAGAATTTCAGGATGAAAATGTATATTGACGGAAAGCTGTTATTGATTAGAGAATTTATTGAAGAATTGTTATACATGTTGAGGACAGTATTGCAAAGCCTGAATCAGCGACCGAATCAGCAGCAACAGCAAGGACCACCTCCTGGAATGATGATGCCGGGGATGCAAAACATGTCGAGCATGCAACAGCAGAACAAAATGACTGGAATGGGGGGGATGATGGGGGGAGGAGGAGGCCAAGCGGGGGGAGGAGGGCCCATGAATCACATGGGTCCGATGCAGGGCATGCCCGGCAATCAGATGATGCCCCAAATGGCTCAAATGCAACAAGGGAACATGGGCCGGCCAATGCCCCAAATGTCCCCTAACCAGATGGCCGGTCCCATGGGAAATGCACAAATGGGCCCTGGGCAAATGCCCCCGAACATACAAGTAACTCAATTTGCATGGTTCTAGTGATGTTTTCAATTGTAAATATGCGTGCATTTTTTTTTGCAACTGCGCGTCTGTTTTTAGAGCCAGATTTCAAACGCTATGCAAAACCAAATGAACAATCAAATGGGAGGAGGGATGAATGCGGGACTTCAGGGAAGCATGCAACAGCAAATGGGACCAGGCCCTGTTGTTGGCAATCAGATGCAACAGCAAATGGTTCACATGCAGAGAAAAGTATTATTTTACTCATAATATATTCACTCTCTATGTTTAATTTCAGTGTTTTGCCGGTCCGTCATATGGAATAGGAAGCTAGCACAATCGACTCACAAACATGAGTAAAAAACTTGCAATTTTCGACCATCATCGGTCCTCACGAGGAATCTAAAAAGTCACTATTTATAATCAATCGTTTAACAACGAAATAAAATGTACTTTTTTTTATACATTGCCAATATTTATCATTTTCGTAATGAAACCGTGAATGTGAAATAGCTCGTATTGCTCATAACTTGTCGTCATTTTCATGGCTTCAAGTTGGGCAATTGTTTTTTTGAGGGAGAAAATTTAATAGTTTTGTAAGAGTTTTTCGTTTCGTTACCAGCAAAATGAAATGGTGAATTCGCCATTTTCGGGGCAGCGCAACGTGACGCCGAATCAGTTCCTGAGGCAAAGTCCATCTCCATCAGCTTCCAGTCCAGGTGGCCTCACTGCACCTACTCCAAGGTATAACTCTACATTTAATACTTCAATTTTGAACAGTTCTTTTGGACTGTGCTAGAATTTTCGAGCTCGCTTTTATCCGATTGTTGAGAAAAGAATTTGTACTTTGGAAAAGTAACCAAATGGTGCCGTCACCTGCGCTTGCGCCATCGCCTGGCTCGCACAGTGTCATGCTTGGAGGAGCGCAAAGATCCGTTGGTGAGTGCGAGTTAATGTTGATTTTCATCAATTCTGGAAAATGAACGAAAAATGTGTATCGATTCGAAAGGAATGACGCCATCTCCGAGCAGTTGCTTGAATACGCCGGTTGGGATAGGCGCGACGCACAGTCCGATGCAGGACGACCAAGCGTACAAGGACAAGGTCTTGAAGCTCAGCAAGTACATCGAGCCCCTGAAAAAAGCCATCAGAGAAAAAACAGGTGAAAACGAAAGGAGTAAGTTTGGCCAAGCGCCCCGACGACAAGTTGCAGTTGATATGCAACGGCTAGATTATTAATGTTTCGCCATTAGATTTGGACAAGTCGAGGAAGATGAAGATGTTGCTGGAAATTTTGCTCAACCCCACGAAAAGAGCTTGGCCAATGGAAATGCTGATGAAATGCGAAAAGTCACTGGAAGCGTACTTCAAGCGCGGCGACGGCAGCGTCGGTCCAACGCTCACGACCTTAAAGGAGAATCACTTCTTCACTCCGCTCTTGGAGGCCGTGAGCACTCATCTTCAAAGCCCTGCCGCTAACCATACTCTCCAGCGAACTTTTGGCCCTTGCCTCGAGGCTCTTTTTGGCCCCGAAATAAGGTTATATTCTTTTCTTGACTCCTTCTTTTTTTTCAATCTATAAATAATCAATGGCGATTTCACAATTTTAGAAATCTACCTCCTCCCCTGAAGAAACAAAGAGTCGAGGAACCTTGCAACGACATTCCCGATGTCTTGCAAGGGGAAATTGCAAGACTGGATCAGAGATTTAAGGCATGCAGCAATCATTATTTGTCTTGAATTTAAGAAGGAAAAGAAAATGATGAGACGCTTCTTTTGAATGCAGGTAAGCCTCGATCCAGCGCAGCAAAGCGGTTCGCAATGCGTCCAATTGATTTGTTGGCTGGACGATCGCCATTTGCCGTGCGTGCCGCCCGTCTCCGTGACGGTGCCTGCGGATTACCCTCAGACTCCTCCGCTCTGCGTGATGGCCTCCCACGAGTACGCGACCCCCTTTTTGAGCGCCGTCCAAAAGGCCCTCAACGCTCGAATCACAAAACTTCCAAAGCGTTTTTCCGTTTCGCAACTGCTCGACACGTGGGAAATGAGCGTGCGCCAAGCCAGCGCTCCCGTCTCGACGCCCGTTTCCGCCAACGCCATATTGATGGGCTTGTGAAACGCGAGCAACCATTTTATTCGCCTTCTCATTTCAAGTTGCTCGCTCAAAAACAACTTCTCCTCACCAAACTCGTATTACTGTACTGTACGACATTGTCGGTATTATCCAACGCTCGCACAGTTGAATCTCAAAACTCGGCTTTTTTGCTCCAAAAACCTGGCAATTTTTACAATAGATTTACGAGAATTTTCGCTACCTAATCGTTTCATTTTCGTCTTTAGGCTTTTGAAATTCAAGACTCCCCAAATCGATCGGGAATTGTTTTCATACCCTCCAAGAGTCTCAGGTAGTGTTTTTTAATTCAACGCGTGAAAATTCCATCGATTTGCGCACATGTCTAATTTTCAATCAAGTATTATACAGGATTCGTATCTAGAAAAATCAAAAGAATCAACTTTTGGTTCAAGTACCAACTTGCGCAGACGAGTGTAATTGCAAAGAAAGGTTTAGTTTTATAGTTTTCCAAATTGTTATTCCCTTGACCCTAGCAAAGTATGGGCTCAGCACTTTTCATGACCAAGTGCTGACCAACTGCTGACCAGGCCATTTTCCATAGAAACATCAGTATTTTCATGAAAAAATAAATTCCACGAGCGCGATTCATTGCGCTGATGACGTCAGTGGTTTGTAATTGTATTTCAAAAGACTAAATTAACTATACCAGAATAATTAGTTTAGCCTTTTAAAATACAATTACAAACCATTGACGTTATCAGCGCAATGAATTGCGCTCGTGGAATTTATTTTTTCATCAAAATACTGATTTTTCTATGAAAAATCGCCTGGTCAGCACTTGGTTATCAAAAGTGCTGATCCCATACTTTGCTAGGGTGAAATATACCAGCACGACATTTACAATTATTAGCGTTTCGTGGCGGGAAACAATTTTTCATTGATGATCGGGATAGAAGAATTTTTCGCTGGTATAATAAATAATAATAAAAAATTTGGGAAATTGTTTCAATGATAAAGAGAAAACGTTTAATCCATCATATTACAGTGTTTTGTATATTGAAATCTAGAATCGTAAGTAATACAAATGTTGTTAAACGAGTTTTGTAGTTTGGCATATTGTGGTGTGTGATTTGTGAAAAATAAAAATATTTGAAACATTGCCAATTTTGTTTTTATCTTTGACACTTTTTTCCCCATATTGGGGAAAGCAGATCTAAAAAGTAGAAACTGCATTTACATCGTTCACCTCACGTCGGAAACTTGTTGAGATGAAAGAATAATTTTTCTTGTTCAATATATTATAATGAATAATACGGAATTTTGGAAAATCATAATGAAATCACAACGCTAGTTGAGATAACGATAATTTGCGATAAAATTTGGTGTGTCCAACTAGCGACGAGCACGAGCGTAATGACCGATTTGCAAGTCAGTACATGAAAACGAGTAAACTTGGAGAATATCGAAATTCTCGCCATCTTAAACATTTCTAAATGTCTCACAACTTGACCAATTTCCCTCTCATCAATTACATTTCTACAATCGCTAAAACTGCTTGATTATTTCAATTTCACTACATGCAGTGAATTTTTGGAATTCTTGTAAGGAATTTCAAAATTATATAACAATTCACGGGGCTCCTATATGAATGAAAACATTAACGAAATTATGATGGAATAATGAAATTCGCTAAACAATGTAAATTTTGACATATTTATGATTTTTCTAAAATTCATGTAAATAACTGCAAATTCAGATAATTCTCTGAAATTCACTCAAACTTGTAACTGTTTGACGGAGGCCCGACAATTTTTGAAACTGCCCAGGGACGCGAAATATGCCCAAGCCTGGCTCTGTAAGAAAATGCTTAAAATTTTATAACGCCTAAAGAGTATTAAAGATTTTGATGAATAATTACATAGATATTTCTGCAACATTGTTCTCTACAATTTCAAGTTGTATATTGCATATTGAGTATTTTTTTATATAACATTTTCACGAATATTTGAAAAAAACCACGCATCTGCATATAGAAATACTTCATCTACTGCTAATGCTTTTCTATCATTTTTCAACATCTAGTAACTGTTATTAACTTTCATTTATGTTTGAAAAATATTTAATCATTTGCGATGCAAGTGAAATTGGCGTGATTGCCAATGGTCTCTTTTAGAATGTTTTTGGGAAAGCAGAGCCGATTAACGAATTCGTGTGTAGCATATCGCAGCCTCGCAACTCGAATAATAATTCAGCAGCACCCCTAATATACATATAGCGATTCACCACCCCTCGGGAACTTGATTCATTCACCCGCCAGAAGAGGGAGAAATGTCGCAGTGCCACGAAAAAGTAAAAAAATATTTTGCCTCGAGTGAAAATGGTGCGAAAATTAACGTTTACTTGCTTCCATTCACGAAATACAGAATCTTTTCCCGTCCTGGCATGGTCAATTTAATAAATGCAAACAAAAATAATATCCGTGAGAGCGTCAGGGACGAGAATAAATAGCTGCGAGACATAATCGCATGTATGAATTATAATATTTTTATCGTCGGAGCAAAAAACAAATGTATCATCTAAAAGACGCAGTGGGGGCGTATATTTACACCGAAACCTTTCTACATTCAGCGTTTTTATGGCACTGCTGTAACAACAAGGATTTTTAGAAAAAAAAAAAAAAAAAATGAAGGCTTTAACGGCATCATTGCCTACTGATACTGCATCTCAATTACTGTGTTGGGCCTATTGAGGTAAGTTCGGGCCATGCATCGTCACTGATTATTTTTCCTCAAGTAATATTCAGAGAAAACTTGAAAGATTGCGCCAAGTTTTGAATACACATATTTCAACAGTTTCAACTGCAGCTTTTTTAAAAATATAATGTTAAAAACTCCCATTTTCAGGTGTGAATAATGGATTCTAATTGGACGACAGGAATGTCTGGTGGTTCTTTCGTGGGGAATAATAATAATAATAATAATAATAACGGCCCTGCGAGTGATTTTTCCGTCAACTTTTCATTAATTTCCGTGACAGAGTCTTTTGCCGAGGAGAGTGAAAATGCGAGTACTGAGAGTTGGAAAACGACGACATCCCATGTGATATCGGCGCAAGACGCGGGCATAGTTAAAACTTGGACAACAGAAATTTATGATGAATTTGGTCCACCTGAAGGCATCGAATATATTTTCGTACCTCTCGGTGTGATGATATTCGTGGTCGTTTTGTCGGCTGTGGTAAGAAGAATCTGATGTAAAATTTTCTTCGTGATTAAAATCAGGTTATTACAACAGTTGAATTTGTAAAAAATATTAAGGTACTGATGATTTCGAGAAAACGCAAGATGGAGCGACTGAGGCACAGATTAATGCCTTTGTACAATTTTGATCCGGGGGAAGAGGGCGAGGAGGACTGGGAGACGGAGCTCCTCGAGGATGATTTCATAACGCGCCCCAGACGAGTTTGTACTTGTATAGCCTCCAGATGAGCCGTCTCGACTCACATTCAATGCAGCCTTGAATTTTTCACAGCCTGGCTATCAGTCGATGGACACCGAGAACAAGGCCGAGGAGGAGCTTTTCAGCCATCACTGACATCGAGGAGGGCCCCCCCATTTCATCTCTTTTTGTAATATCGCCGTGGCCAATTATTTTCTCAATGGTAAATTTCAACATCATTATTCAGGTATTATATCATAATATGAAATGTTTTTTCAGCAACTGAAACAATCAGTACTTAACGCACGTTGTTGGCCTAATCGACAATCGACTTGGAAATTTTTGCCGTCATTTGCTGCTAATAATCCAACTTGAGTCATACTATACGCGCTGTGAGATATGCCTTTTTGATAAATACTGTCTTCTGTCTGTAAAATGGATTTATGAAAAAATGTAGAGAAATTCAATGTTACATGGATCCTAGTTGCGAGGTAGTCGATGAAATAATAATCATTTCTCCTTCAAGCTCCAACTCTCTTATTTGTACTACGGTACTGGGAATTATTTACAGAAAAAAACAAAAAAATAGCAGAAAAATTTAAGAGTATTGTGAATTTATTTTTGCATAAAAAGTTGACGAATTTCGGTTACCAAGATATTTCTGCAATTACAATATACACTTTCTTTTGTCACTCTGTAAATACATAGTTGTTGATTGCAAAATGTTCGCCAGAATGATAATGCCTTCGACTTTGAAATACTCGATACACGTCACATTAAAATACGATGAAAAGCAAATATCCCATTACAATGTTATTGGTAACACAAATTCTACCAAATTTCCATCAAATATAATCAACTATGTGAATGTAATGGAGAATCTAATCAAATATTATCCACAAAGGTATACCTATAAATGAGGAATGATGAGTTTATTTTTTTCGAGTAGAAGAAATCACTTAAAAAAATATATCTTACAACATTACCTAAAATTACTCATTTATTCGGTCTACCTCTCCAGTGAATCGTAACATTTTCTTTACAATTTCATTTTCATTTCAATCATCGGTGATTTGATCAACTCGAGTAGGAGCCGCCCTATTATTTTTTGTCAATATTTAAAAATAGAAAATTAAAAAAAGGCCCAGGAAGAAATACAATTATGCGAGTATGAGCTACATTATAGAAAACCTAAGAGTAATGTGACTTAAAAGATGATGCGCACAACAACTTGGAAATTTGTTACAAGACTTGCTGCTCATTCATCGCCATCTTCCTCTTCTTCCTCCTCCTCTTGCTCGTCCTCGCCCGTGCTCTCAGGTTTGTCCTCTACCTTCTTCGGTCGACCACGCCCGCGACCAGATCCACTCGAAGATTTTGGCGCAGCCTGCAACAACAAATATTATTCATTATTTCATTTTCCAAGGCATCAAGCAATTACAAAAATTACTCAACAACAATTAATACATTAAATTCTACACATTGTATAAATGAATCATGAATTCTATTATGCTCGTGGCATGTTTTGAAATATTACAACAATGGTAGTATTTCTATATTCCATATATATCAAAATGAATTTTGTATTTGGCAAACAAAATTATACGTCTCAATTTTATTGTGCGATTGGCAGAACATAGCTGCTGCGAGGGAAATACTTGGTAAATTTTTAAGAAAAAGAGTTTGAGAAAATATACCTTCTTTTTGGCAGCGCCGCCTGTGCCCTTTGGCCTTCCACGTCCCCTTTTCACTGGTGCCAAGCCCTCATCTTCGTTGTCCGATTTGCTTTTGACAACATTGTTTGGTTGTCGGCCTCGCTTCTTGGCAGCTTTTTCGTCCCCTCTTTTTCTGTTTTTCTTTTGTTGGCGGGTTTTTTTCCGTCTTTTTTTTTTGTTTTTTTTTTTTTTTTTTTTTTTTTTTTTTTATAATACCTGCAAACACAGCATGCTCAATTTTCTCATTCACAAAACTTTCACATTTCATGAAATACAAATTATGAATTCCGCTGAATTTACAAAAAATGGAGTTTTTTATTTCACAAAATCCCAAGATTTACTTGATAATTTAATGATATATACATTTCTTGTATAGTATTTATGAATCTGTGAGAATTGAAAAAAAAAAGTGTACTTTTTTATTCACAAAATTTCTAGTTTAGTTTGATAATCTAATGAGAAATTAAATTATACATTCCATTGACTTTTTTTTCAAACATAAATAATAAAAATAACTATTCAGAGTATATGATATAAAAAAATGCATATTCAAAATAATGTAATTTCATTTATGTTCATAAAAAAAAAAAAAAGAAATTCAGTGGAATCTATTATTTAAATTCTGACATGTTCATAAATATTACGTAAGAAAAGTATCTTACTCAATTATCAAGTAAATCTGAAAATGTTGTGAATTGAAAAATTTGCACTTTTTTGAAATTCGGTGGAATGTGTAATTTAAATTTCAATAGATTTAAAAATATTCAATATTGGACAAGAAGTGTATTTTATTAAATGATGGCGTAAATCTGAAAATGTTGTGAATAAAAAATTGCACTTTTCCGAAAAATGGGTGGGGGAATCGGGGAAGAGACGCTTGAACCTCGTGCTCGATTATCGATTAGCCGAAGGCGTCTTGTAAACAAAAACCGTTACACGGACGCGGCGCGTGATGATATATAGGCCGAAAAAATGGCGGGAAACAGAGGATGCCGAGAAAAACACGATGTGCGCTGGAGAGAAAAAAAAATAAAAAAACGGGGCAGCAGTAAAATTGGCGGTTACATTTGACGGAATTGCGACGTAAAAAATAGGCCCCGAAAACGCGGTGAAAAATTTTCCCGCGCATTCGAGAAATTTTGTAGAAAAAAATTGGATGAAAAAAAAAAGATTTTGTGAAAAAATTGTAATTGGAGGGAAAAAAAGGATGGTTTGGAAATAATGGGGCGCGTGGAGCGATGTGCGAGTGGAATCGCGGCGCCCGCCCGCCATATTCAAAATTGCCTTGTAAATAAGCGTCTCGGAAACAACGCCACGCCAGGACGCGCGGCCAAAAAATATGGCCGCAATTTTTGGCCTGCTTAGAAAAATTGGGCCGATTTTTGGGGCTAGTCGCCAACAAGCTAGGAACAAGGGATACGCGCCGAGGAGAAAATTTCGAGCTTGCAATTTCGCGAGCGCGACCGACGCCATCATAACACGTAAAAAAACATGGAAGCCACTTGGTCTCGAGCCCGCACGATTGCCGCGCGCGTATCGCAATTTATATCGCTGATAGTAAATGCCCGGGATTTACCGAAAAATGCCCCGGAAATGAACGAAACGGCCCGAATTTTGCACTTGCCGCGAGTAATCGACATCGGGAGAAATAAAATACGACTCGGGACACAAAGGCTGGCTACCGGTGCGCGTCTCTCCTTTTAATCACTTTTTTATGATGTACGCCGAGAAAGAAATTGCTCGAGCCGCGCGAATCTCGGAATTTTTCGGGGATCGAAAACGCGACAAAAATTGTTAAGAAGCAGCAACAGTACGTCTACGCACCTCGGTATTCCTTTAGGGCACACAACCGTGAGTCTCGCCGGTTCAAACACGTCTGTTGAGCACGCCACCACTCGCCACTGTGGTCTTTTTTCGAGCCCGGCACGTGGCTCCCTCTGCCGACCGCCAACGGCTTCCCGCCAAAACATTCGTCGCCCCCGCGGAAAACTTGCCGTTCCATCGGCTTGCGAGAAAAACCAAGCGCATCTTGTTCCAAATTAAGTGCTTCATTTTTAACGTATTTTTGAGCAATATTTCTATACGCAGTTTCGCCACTACGTGTCTGGAAAATTGAGCAGCATTTATTTGCACGAGGCCGCCATTTCTGCCAATTTCTGCCAATTTCTGCCAATTCTGCGAATGGCGGGCCGTATCGATTCGCCCCTCGCGGCTCGAGCTACTAAACGAGTGCGTAATCAGGTTTATTTTTTTCTCCCTCTTTCGCAGAGGGATTTCATTCCGCGCCACCTTATTCCCAACGATTGCATTATTGCTCATCTCGCATTCAAGCTTTCCATTTTTATTATTATTTTTAAAAATTATTGCACAAAAGGCAAGAGGGGAATAACCCATTATTTTTCGTTCGGATAAATTTTGTTAAATACGAGGCCTCACAATCAAGACTTATCGCCTCTAGTTTTAGGAATTATTAATTTTTTGTTTCCCCAATTCAAGAAAAGATAAAATAATGAAAACGCCTCTTTATAATTGTTGATGATGAATTACACAAATCTTCCATTTCTTAATTTCAATTCAATCGAACATACAATGTTATGAATAAATTATAAATTTATCGCACTGCGCAACGTACGCGCCAGGATATATCATCCTCTACTACTTGATTGTACTCGACCATGCATTTTAAATAAATGCAATAAAAAGCATTTATCCCACTATTGTCATATGTTTTTCCTGCTGCATATTTTAACTTGGAAAAATTGGGCTCTTAGATGTACCAAGTTGAATTGGCACACCTATACGCACCTATCCAGGATAGGGCTTTTGATTCGCGTGTGCTGCCCCAATTCAGCTGAATTTAGCGCGATTGTGCTTGCAAACGGTACTGGCGCGACTTGATCTCATTTCACCATCAATATGACCGTCTTTTTTAATTGCGCTGCTCTCTATACTATATACAGAGTCTATACGTTTGAAATGTTATTGACAAGCGGAAAAAACATGGGATATTATTATAGATTAAAGTAAATAAATATGTTGTTTAGAGCGTTATCGCTGGAGGAGCAAGCTGAGATGCTCATTTTATCATTTACTTGGAATTTATTAAAATGCCAATTTTCCGCAATCGGATTTCCATTAACTTTATTTATTAACTGCTCCAACGTTAATGCCACGTAATGAATCGTACTCGTTTTATTTTGTGTATAGTAAAATACCATTAACAGCTGCGTTAAAAATGATTATATATTTTCTTTATTAAGAAAAAAAGGGTATTAAAATATATTTACGCTATGTAATATCATCCTGCATCAACAGCAACTTGCAATAATATAATAATATGGAAGAGAAAACTTGTGATATAATAATAATAATAATAGACTTGACAGGCGCCGGTGCACGAGAAATGAGATAATGATAATCCGAGAAAAAATTTCGTATGTCCACCTAGCGACGAGCTCGAGTGTAATAACCGATTTGGCATGTCAGTACATGAAAAGGAGTAATACATTTTTACACAATTGAAATTCTCGCAATTTCCGAATTTTTCAAACGTCTGACGACAATAACTTGACCAATTTCCCTCTGATCAATTACATTTCTACAATCGCTAAAACTGCTTGATTATTTCAATTCCGCAAAATTCAGTGAATTTTCAGAATGTCGTAGTCTTGTAGGAAATTTTAAAATTATTATAATAATTCTCGGGGTTCCTATACAACGTGGAAAAAATTAACGTAAATTCTGATATTACTATATGAAAGTTTTACAAAAAATCTCCTGTAAATTCTCCAAATTTCGACTGATTTTTCTAAATTTTTCCCATTTTGCGATTTCTGTAAATTGATATTATTCACTCGAGATGAAATTTTTTCTTGCAAGTAGATGCGCAAGATTCTGAAACTCTTAAATCCGGCTTTGATGCGTGAGAGTTGATGAGGCTGGCTTTTATTACCCATCGCACAAGTTGCTCGTGAGTCTTTTTTCAAAAATTCCAAAACTACTGGTAATAATAAGCTGATGATGGCGTTTTTGCGCAATCGGATCTACGGCCTTGAGATTATGATGATTGTTTCTAAATTCACCAAGGGATTCGATGAAAATGAGGCCACAGACAAAGGTGCCTAAAGCTATCATAAAGACGGCGGCGAGGATGAAAAATGCATCTTTATTGAAGATGAGTAGCTGCGGGTTGCTTTCTTGGAGCCGGAGGGTTTTCTGGAGGAGGCAAATGCCGGGGAAAATGAATACAAAGGCGGCGGAAAGGGTGCCGAGGATGGTTATCATGGGAGAAATGTCGGGGAGCCAGGTGGCGAGTGCCAAGGTCGTGGCGAACCAAGAAATGGTCGTGAAAATGTTTGCCCTGCTGCGGCGGGTGTTATTTGAGCTACTATTTGGCTGCTGCAACTCGAGCATGTTGAAAAGAGCGTCTCGACCGCAATAAAGTATGATGGGGTAAGTGGTAGATATTTTGAGGGCTATCGCGAGAAGCGCTATCGAGAGGAGGAGGCTCTCGTCGTCGTATCCTTGGAGCACGTCGCTTGGAACCTTGCCGCTACCGAAGGCGGCGTATCCCGCGACTCCGGCGACCGTGTAGCTCGCGAAACACAACATCATGCTCGTCGCTGAACAATACGCGAATTTCTTCAGGCTTGGCTTCTTCATGCACGCATACGTTGGTACCGCGGACAAATGGCCCTGCCGATAAATCAACAACTATCTCAGCCAACTTGCATCATGCCGCATCTGCGCAATGTTTTTCATTTACATTATAGAAAATAATGTACCAGAAAAATGGACGGGCGTGATTTATTTTGGACCATTCATCATTTTTTCCCCCTAATAGTAGTGATCCCAATTTTCTTATGAAAGCCTTCAGAACATTTCTTATACACATTTTTCCAAGATGAACCTCATAAAATTATCATAATATTATAAGAAAAAAAAACTTTTCCAGAAAAGTTTTTTTTCTATAGATTACATTTTAGTTTCTGTAGAAATCGTTGCAACAAATTTTTACTGTAGAAATTGTTATATATACATACAAAAATTTTTACTATAAGAAATTTTTATATTCATCGTTTTTTTTCATTAACATTTCTTCCGTCCTGACTTCTTTTTAATCATATATTTTTGAATGTCAGTTGAGATCTACATTTTAAAAGTTGCTTTTTTCTTCGTTTTCAGCAATACGTATCTCAGTTATATCAAATGGGCTAATTCCAACTATAATATGTATTATTATTATTATAATAAATCTATTATTTTTCATTAAAATTCCTTCAGTTGTTGAGAAATCTACGAGGCTCACATAATTATTTCCTTGCAGAAAAATTTTAAATTTTCTATAAAAATAACAATCACTAGGGTTCATTATTCCAAGCAATTTATGCGCATTATTCAAGAGTTGCAAAAATGATGGCAAAATATCAGAGCACGCGTTCTAAATGTAAGATGAAAATTAAAATTTTTTGTGCTGGGATTTGAATATTTACCTGATAACTGAAGCAGACGACCGGGATGATTCTCAAAGCTTGGACTGCGTTGTCTGGCCACAATCTCATGGGTTTTGAAAGAAATGGGGTCTTTACAACACTTTCATATGTTATCGTCCATAAAACATATAATATTGTAAGGCAACCGATTGAACTGACGAAACTCAAAACGTCCAAGCGCGTGAAAAAGCACAAAGGCAGAATGCATATCGTACAAGATATGGTCGTTATGAAAGCTCGCGATAGGTACCTGAAAATATCGATCTGTATAGAAATTATTTTTACAAGCATTAAAAAAAAAAACGTCGTCTTGAAAAATCGAAAAATGTCACGTCATTTACATGCTCAGCATATCTATGTATACAAAATTAAGTATCTTGAAAAATAATCACTTTTCCAAGAAACAAAAAAGTACATATCGATTTTTCAGCAACGCGGAAAAAAGTATAACGTCGCGACCAAATATTTGCAGTATTTATAACATAATGATGAAAAATATTATGAAAATTATGATTTTTTCATTATTAAATTTACCAATGATTGCAAAAACCCATGCCATAAAAAGTGGCGAAAACACGATCGAACTGATCTCCTATTATGATGATGAAAGTGATGCAGCATCCAAAGCTGTATAGTACGATGCAAATGCTGCACAAAAATTGGTGACCGCAAAACCTGGCAAAAGTTGAATCTAAAGAGGTAGTTTTGGCCATGTCACTGCAATTGGCGAGAATGACAAGAGCCGCGATGATGAAAATTAGTAGAAATAGTTGAATGAATATCGACACAATAATGCCACCAGATTTGTCGTAGGCCTCGGGGAAATTCAATAGTCCTGCACCGAGCGTCGCATTAACGATCAAGAATATCGTGCCAAACGCGCTCGCTCCTCCTGATCGATGTAGTAGTGTTTTTACATATATGCAATAGGGTGGTCGTTAAAATGGCTTTGGCGGAATTTTGACCGTGCCGCCCCCTAAATCCGTTCCAAATAATTAAAAAACATTACCTAATTTTTTTCAGATTTTTATTCCAGTATATTAACCGGCGCCTGTAGAGCCCTCGTTTTTCCCATTTCAATAACATGGGTTTTCGTCCTCAATACGGTATTTATTTTTCTTTTTCAAGCACCCTATGCGCTGAAAAGAAAAGTTTGACGTTGTAAATTATAGTCGACGAATATAAGAAGCTGCAAGAAAAATTTCAGACCTCTACGCGTATTCCTTGTATGTTGTCTGTTACATACAAAACGAGAAATAAGTCAAAATAATGAATGTTCTCGTATAACATATTTTTCCTTCAATGTTAGTTTGACGGTTGATGATTGGTAATTATCATTACAAATAAACTTTGAATGAAATATTTACACACTTGCAGTAAACTTTCTAGCCCCCCACTTATAGGCCTCTTAATTGAATAATTCCAAAATCGAAATATTTCGGATTCGGACACTTGGCAATTTTTAGTTTTTTCTTCGTTAGGCAGAAAAATTAATGGATGATGGAAAAATTTGTTACAAAAGCGCAAAAGTTGTAACCCGAGTTGAAGACGAGGGGTGCAATAATCATGATGCATTCAT
>JAPYZL010193663.1:0-10019 GCA_030522825.1 Platygaster orseoliae | reverse complement strand
AAAAAGTAATATGGCGGCTCCCATGCCAAGTGTCAAACACGATAAAAATCCACTTCGGGCTCAACTACCAAAGCTTTGCAGACATTCAAATCACCAGCCCGGAGTATTGAATCACCAGCTGAATAACTTTTTGTTAGTACAAAGTTGCTATTCAATCGCAAAAGATACGAAAACGAACGACGTAGATGATTGACAAGATAAAATAAGAACTTATGAAATTTTCACAAATTTCATAACACTTTCAACTATTTTCAACGAATTTTTTCAATGGTGACGTCAAGGCAGCTACTTTGTTGAATTTCGATATTTCTGAAACATACTGTTTTGATTTCCAAGTATGGAATTCCAAACGCGGAATGTCTCAATGAGAGCAGAGAGCTCCATATGTACCATACATGTTCTGCCGGCCTAAGTTAGCTAAGTACTCTAATTGTAAGTAAGATCATAGTATGTGATAAAAATTATAAACACTGGCCTGCAACAAAAAATTTTCTGTTTGCTACAGGGTAGAGAGTAACTTTTGAGTGGTAGATCAAGCACGTTGATTTTAAAAATGACTATAATTTTACTTAGTAAGCTCTTGTTCAGACGATATTGCAAAAAATAGTTTTCGATACGAAAACTTTGAAATTTATATAATTATATAAACTTTAATTTAATTAATTTAATTAATTGTATAAACTTTACTGCTTACACATTTAAAAACATCTTTTTATATATAAATTATATTTTAAACAAACAGAAATTGATATTTAAGTTAAAATTTTACATTTCAAAAAATGTAAGGTCCTATCACGCATACAAATTTAATTCAGTTATATCGAAATCAACTGTCTTCGTAGCTGTATACTGGTTACAAAATTAATTTTTTTATGATAATCATAATTATTTTCGAATGGAAACATTTTTCGAAAGTGTGAAAATTAAATTTGTTAGGTTAGTTCGGTACCTTCAGCCTTCAGCCACATAAAAAACAGAGAAACGTAAAATTGTTAGAATTTATAAATGTTCATAATAAAATAAGAACCGTTTTTATGCAATATTGCACAACCAAGAGATAATTGATTTAAATTGTAGTCATCTAAAAAATCAGAGTGCTCGAATTACCATAAAAAAGTAATCTGTATTCATCAACAAAATCAATATTTCCTACTGAAGTAAAATACTAAAACAAGTACGATTTTGCTAGTTTTATTTGAGTTTTCTTCAAACTGAATTCTTAATATTTTAAACATCTCTTTAGTAGAATTTCCAAAAAAAAAAGTAAATGATAGCTATATACTTGCTACAAAATTAATTTTTCTTTATTATCAACATAATCTTTGATTAGAAAAACTTTGGAAATATGTGAAAACTGAATTTTTTCAGGTTCAGTTGATACCTTTAGTCGTATGAAAATGGACAAATATAAAATCCTAAGAATTTGAAAATGTAAATTTCAAAATCCAAGCCGTTTTTTTTGCAATAGTATGAAAACGAAAGCGAATCGATAAAAATTGTGGTCATTTGAAAAATCAGCGTACTAGAATTACCCTAAAAAAGTTATCTGTATTCTGCAGAAAAATCAATATTTCCTACTAAAGTAAAATTCTAAAACAAGTAAGATTACGCTAATTTCAATTGAGTTTCTTTTATACCAAATAACTAAATACTCAGCATTTTGAAAATCTCTGCAGTGAAACTTCCGATCAAAAAATTGTAAGATACACAGAAAAAAAAGGTTTGGTTACAGCAACTATTGATTTAGTAAAATATTGACCCACCAAAATTTTGGGTACTACAACCAAAACTTGTGTTACAGCAACTAATGCTCAATTTTTATGACTGATACTTTATTGCAATTACTAATTATTTGTTTATCATACCTGAAGTTTTGATTGTACTACCCAAAACTTTGGTGGGCTCATATTTTACTACTCTCTCAGTTTGAATTAGTCGAATTTAACTATATATAATAGTAATTTTTTACTATTTCAATTAGTAGGAATCCGGTAACTAAGAAATAGTTAAATATTACTATTTCAATTAGTGAAACTAGCTTACTTTTTGAAAAAGTAAGAAATGACGAATCAATTAGTAGTTTTTTACTTGAATAATTAGTCAAATATAACTTATTCTTTAGTAAATGTTGTACGTGTGAAAAAAACAAATATTACTAATTCAGAAGTCAATTTTTACCAACGATTTAGTCATTGTATGACTATTCTAATATTAATAATGACTATCAAAATACATAGTGATCGGATTTGGGTAGATTATTACGAAATTAATTACAAACAATTTATCTTTTGTATTTTTTTTTTTTTTTTTCAAAACAGAATGTATGAACTCATCAAATAGTCAAAAACGACTATTAGATTATTAAAAAAATGTTGACTAATAAAATAGTACAACAGCATGACTATGAAATAGTACAAATGTACGAATATTTGGAATTAGTGAAAAATTCAACTATTTTGATGTCAAATTCTTACTAATTGCATAGTCAAATCTTGAAATATGACTATTTTGTTAGTAACAATACGTGTTACTATTTCATTTATTAAAAATTTGCCTAATTTGAGTTGAGAGAGTACCGGTTGACAAGTGGACGACTTTTGTCGACTTGAAACAGCCAAATAGACTGGCAACCAGTGAAAATCAACTGTTTCAGATTTAAAGTGTATTCTACGAAGTATCATTCTAACACAAGTAAGATTTCGCTACTTTCAGATACTCAGTATTTTGAACATCTACCAGTGAAACTTGCAATCAAAGAAATTGAAAGACTAAATGACTCATAAGACTTTCACAAGAACCAACACCCAATTCCAAAACCCCCGTAAATAACGAAAAACCATTCACCCTTCGAAACAAGAAATCTGTTCGAAAAAAAAACCCCTAGGAACACCTGTCCCAAGCAACCCTGCTAAAAGTAACAGTTGCCGATAATCTCCCGAAGCATTTGATACAAGAACCGTGAGATGAAACGCAGCTACGTACACGGTTACGGAGCCCGCTGGACCATGGTACACTTCTCTAGTACAGTGAGCAGAGGGGAAATCGCCTCCCCTCCACCGAGCCCCGTTCCAGGAACCGCCCGAGCGTTCGCGGAATCACCCGACAGTTCCCCTTACCGTCAAAAACTCGCGAAAGACTCGTTTCCTCAGTCTCGTTGCGTGCGCCGTGTGTCGTGTCGCGTACCTCGTATATATACGTACTCTCGATTTCTGTTTTCCCACAACCCTGTACCGGCGAACCGCATTTACGTAAATGAAAATCCGTTACAATTACAAAACGTGAGTGTTGCGCGCAAGGAAAAGTTAAAATAACCCAGTTTACAGTGAATTCCCGGAAGCTTGTGATGTTATCGTTTTTGGGAAAGTGTGTGTAGAGCGAGATTCGGACCTTTGAATTATTCTGAAGGGCTACGTTTCGGTTCGTTTTATTTTAAGGGCGATGAATTGGTTTTAGAAGGGGGTTGTTTTTGAGGGGTTTCGAGGATGGATTTGGAGAGGCGGTAGTAGAGAAAGATCGAGTTGAAAAATGGAAATGGAGAAGAGGGGGAACGGGATCAACTGGGCGATGTGCGGTTTGTGCTTCGCAAGTCTTCTCGCTTCCGCGGTCCTGACTTACCGGGATCTTAAGCTGGAGGAGCGAATCGCCGATCTCGAGGCGCGTTATCGGGACTTGCCACGGATGAAACGGCAGATCCAGGAGGAGCTGCTGCAGGAGGCTGAACCTGGAGCTGTTTTCCGGGCCAAGAGGAATTCAGACTGTAATTGTCCTCAAGGTATGTCAAGTCATTTGATGATTGTAGCAACTAGAACAGTATTTATTTTTCAATATCCATGATTTTCAATCGTTTGGAGCAAAATGAAAATAACAAAAACTCCTCTTTTCCTTTCTTTATTCGAGCTTTCAGCCTCTTCATTAAGTCCTCATCAGGAACTCCTCATCTGATAATCCAATGACTTTATCAACAAGACCAAAAACTATTGCTTTCTTTTGGTGTAACGGATTCTTCGAGAAAAAATCCATGTAGCTTTCTGAAAAACAGTATTTATTTACTATTCGCTTACAAAACATCTAATTTGAAACATCCGAACAGGCAAAATAGGCAAATGCCTAGGGCCCCGCAAAGATAGAGAATCCGAAAAACTTGCAATGACTTAAGCGGAACATTCAATTTTTTTTGCGAACATTATAACGAAGTTCACTAACTTTTTGTTGATTGACTCAAAATTTACTCAATTGCATTGTAACGATTTTTTTCGTTAATCGTCTTTGATTCGAGGAATCAAAGATTCCTCGAATCAAATAAGGTCTACTACGAATCAAGAAAGATTAGTTGATTTGACGCTCATTTGCATCGAAACTGATATTTTGAGGGCCTTGGAATCTGATAAAACTATTGAAGAGTTTGCATGTATTAAGGGTCATAACAAACTGAATAGATTTATGTTCGAACTTATTTTATCCTGATTTTCAAAGAAATTATATGAAATTAACAACGATTTCATTGTATCTTACAGTGATTTTCATATGAAGTTGCAATAAAATTAGCTGTAAATGAAAAATTTCGAAAATTATTTTTTCGTGTTTAAACTATCTTAGTAAATGTTATTTATATTGTAGATATAAAGTTCAGCATACTTCTAACTGCATATACTTCAGAAGTATAAAATAAAAAGTTTGCAACAAAATACTACTGAGAGCCCCATTTTATCTTTCTGCTTAGGGCCTCAGAGTGTTTAAATCCGGTACTGGTGATAGTATTAAATAATAATTGATATTTAACAAATATTATAAAATGTTACCAATTTTTTTTTTCAATTTAATCTTGGGTGAAAATAGTAAAATAATTTTTGGTTGATTTTCGTTTACTTCAAAAATGTTTGGAACTTATTGCACATGTTGCATAAGGCGGAAAAAATTGGGGGGAGGGGCGGTAAATTTTCAAGAAAACTTTCGAACTTTGTTTAACCTGCGAGAAACTAAAATTTAGTAGAGATGTCAAAATTTTGATAACTGATGTGAGGATTTTCTGCTTTTATTTCGTTGGTATATATAGAAACATAATAAGTTAGTTTTATAATAAAATTGCAAAGTAATAACAAGTTTGATAATATGATAAGTAAATCTCCGAATTGAGAATGGTAATTGTTAATTTAAATTTTACAATACGTTATTAAAAACTCTTTTGCACTCTACGTGATAATTTGACTTCAATTAACGAATTCTACAGGATTTCACATTTTTATTTTGAGGTCCATATAAAAAATGGTCAACATCTTCAAAAATTTTGAAATTTATTAAAATTTGACGGAATGTTCGAAGTGACTGAAATTTTTGAAAAAAGATTGCTGAAAATACCGAAACATCTTTATTTTCATATTTTCTCAATTTTAATATACTCATCAATAAATTTTGTCGACTATTTTTTGTTGCAAATTTTTAAAAGGCTTTAAATTTTCATGAATCTTATAATTTTCTAAATCGAAGTTTATTTTTCAACTATTGATAATTTTTGAACTTTTCGAAAATCCTACCGTTTGCAAGATGTTCTAAATGTGTCGAAATTTTTGAATATCAGTAATCATTGAAGTTTATGAATGATATTTATAAAAATAAGTAAAGTTTTACAATATTGAAATTATTGCAATTTCAGAAATTTTCGACACTTTTGAAATTTTGACAGAATTTTCGAAATAACCGCAATTCTTAAATAAAATTACTGAAATTGCCGGAACATCTTAATTTTCATAATTTCTCAATTTTAATACACTCATCAATTAATTTTGTCGACTATTTTTTGTTTAAAATTTTCAGAACGCTCAAAATTTCCATAAATCTTATAATTCTGCATTAGAATTATGCAATTAGAAAAAACTCAATCACTAATTGTTGATTTAGGTGAATATATTGTTATTACATTCATATATGAAATAGTTATACATAATATTATGCCTATTGTGAAATAGAACAATATTTTATTATTTATACTTTAAAATTGAAATCGAACATCACATTTTGTGATTGACCTCTAGATTTTTATCACGAAGAAAATACCTAACACATACTTAGGATGCAATTGAGGAATTCGCGATCATTTACTTCATTGCAGCAAATGTGGAGCACATAGATTAATGTTTTTAAATTTGTAACTGCTTTTGTAACTTTGAAAGTTCAAGTTTGAAAATTCATTTCACGTTAAGATTTAAATTTCTGAACTCTTGAAAGCAAGTGGATGAATCTCTAATTTTTCAGCTATGCTACTTACAGTTTTTTAAACTCACCCGATTCAGAAACTCGAAGTTGGACACGAGACGTTGCTATATTTTTGAGAAAAAAAAATTATAAGCTCAATCGCCAACTAAATATTAAGTTGAATAAATAATATGTCTTTAAAATTAAATTCCGAATCTTGGCGTACTATATTTGAAAATAATTAAATTCTGACGCAAAAAATAACATTTATTTTCTAATTACAAGAGATAGGAATATTTATCACTTGTTTGAACTTACATTAAGTTGGTAATTGTTTAGTAAAATTCTTTGCATGATAATATATTGCGAAGAAATTCATGAACATTAGTTGAACATTAGTTAAATTAGAAAGTAAGAGATCATCTGCAATTCAAATTAAAATTCGTTGCATGATTGAGAAGCTTTTAACATTTTTTCTTTGAACTTTTCTAAGGAGCTTATAAAATTCTTGAAAATGAGCAAGTTTCTGTTGTAGTCTGAAAATGTTAATCTTTTAATTACTTGACTAAAAAACTAATTATTTGTATTCTCAGTTCTGTTCAAAAACTGAAAAAGTAAAATTTTGAGTATGGATAGTATCGAATTTCAAAAATTATACAAGTTTTTTTAGTCTATTTCGAAATTTTCTTTCTTTCTTGAAATTGCCGAACGTAGGAAACAATTTTTGTAAACTTGTTGTTAATTTTTTAAGTTCAAAAAATTTAACAATATGTAAAGTAGCCCAAAATCGCAAACAATTTCAAAAACTTATTACGAAAATTCTTAGAATTAAATGCTTGCGAATTCAGAACCCAAAATCTTCTATGAATATACAGATATAACTACAAATCTCCCCCATTCATATCAGATTTCTATTTCTTGGTACACATTGCTCATATTACGATCAATATTTTTTTTCTCTGTATTTTCCATGAATTATAGATGAATAAAACATCGATTTTTTCGGTTGTAACAAATTCTCGACATAATGTGAAATAACGAAACCCCATGGCAAAATTTATAGTTTCCGTAAACAATACGGTCCAATATCATTGAAGGGGGCGAAACTTTAACACGAAACTCGTTCGATCGAACGCTTGATAACTCTCGTAATATTTTCCAGGCTCGTAAAATGAATCTATAAATGCATGAGAAGTTTTAAGAGCGTTCGTAAAACGCGCCCAGCAAAAGACCAGGAACGAAAAACTATTAATGAAGACGCAGTGAAATGTAAGGAAAAAAAAGGACTTTTTGCGCGACGAAATACTTTACGACGCGATGTATTTTCGTGCCCCAATCACGTTTTTAACATCATTCCGCTCCGGGAAAGAATTATATATAAATTTCTGAAAATAGGAAAAATGCTTAGTTATGGAAGAAAGGTCGAGAATGACATTTTTGAAGGAAAAAAGTTTTTTTGATTCTCATTTATATAATTCATATGCAAAGAAGGCTATACAATTGTTTATATTCTTAGTCTGAATAAAAACGTTTCAATGATTTTTTTTGTCAATAATATCGCAAATGATTTCCATGTAAAGGATTCTTCTCTTATTTCAGTATGACAAAAATGAATGGAAGGTTTTTTTGACAATGATAGTTGTTGCAGAACATTTGTGATACAATCCTTTTTGTACAATGAAAATTCTTGCCGAAAATTATAATATGAGAATTTTTTACGGAACATTTTTTTTTGAGATTCAGAGTTCCAATGTGATTCCAATTTGAAAAAAAATGATTTTGAAAATTTTGTAATTCTATCTGAACTAAAATTTTTCATATTATACTTCGTATTATCTTATAGAAATTATTATAATTTTAAATGAATTAATAATCCATAATTTCAACTTATGTTCATTTTATTTACTTATATTTATATTCTCATATCGATTGATTAAATGATTTAAGAGAATTTCAGAGTAAAATCCTGGAAAAATATTTGGTTGTCAAGTTGAAAAGTCAATGATTTTTGAAAAAGTACAATTTCTGAAACTTAATTTTCAGTAACTTTCAAATTTTTTCGTTCTATATTTTGAGCTTCAAAAATATGTAAAAAGTATGTGACAGATGTGTTGAAATAATTTCTTTTTAAGATTCAAAAATATTTATGTTATATTTTTGTTTTCACTTTTGACTATTTTTTTCTTTTTGCAAAGATATTAAATTAATAACAATAAACGAGATAAAAAAAATCTATAATAATACTAAATAAGTGTTTTAGGTTCAAATATGGATTTCTCTATTTTTGATAATAAAAATCACGGAATATCTGAATCTTTAAAAATCTTTGAAGTCGGAAAGTATCAGTAGAAAAATCTTCATCGAGAGGTTTTAAAAATAAAACCACTCGCGTTAGCACAAATAATGTTGTTAAAAAGGCTTTGAAAAACAAGATAGGAAACAGGATCGTTGCTTAAAGTGATAAGCGTTTAGATTTAGCAGAAATTCTATGACTTATTCATGAGGGAGATGGTGGAGTGGAGGAATCTTTGAGAAACGAATTTCGTAATACGCTGCGTCTTCCCGCGACGTGAATTCTCTATCAAAAGGACATTGTGCCTTTTCTCTTTACCCGAAAGAGAGAAATGACCCGAGGGCGTGCACAAAGAAGACGAAAAAAGTCCTTGTTCCCTGGGTTTGATCGAATTTTTTCTTCGGTTTCGCAACATTCGAGTACGCGAAATTTCATCAATTCTTTATTAATTTTTACTCACCTTCGTCATAATCGGTCATAAACTGAGGGTTGTCACCCTGAACATCTGTCAGATTTATAAGTTTCATATGCATGAAGAACATCAAAGTTCATACAAGCTTGGTGATTTGAATGATCGGTTTTTTCGGTATTGATCCACGGTAAAATTTGCGTTTTTTTTGAGTGATTTTTCGACGACATTCAATCTTTGCCATCGAAAAAGGAAAAAATGATGAATCTTTAGAAATAATGATTATATGGTCATTTATCGACTAAATATGAAGAATGTATGAATGAACAATATTGTTCATTCATACATTTCCTACAACTATCTTTGAGAGTTGTATTTATAACCCTATTAATGAAATCTATCTATATCATGTAATCATCACAAATCTTCCTCGTTCTATTATATTTTAGAGTTGGGCCGATTATTCAAGCGACACTAAGTCGAACTTTGTTTTGAATTCAGTTTCATTGCACCTTATAAGGTGCAATGAAACAGGTAAAAATGAGTAGAGCTTTTGATATCTACATGAGATCTACTTTGGATCTACTCAAGTAAATCTATAGAGATCCCAGATTTGGGAACATCTCTATAGATGATGCGAGAGATGAAAGATAAGAGATCTACTTGTAGATATACGTAAATCTACAAAGATATACCAGCAGATATATGAAAATCTACCAACAGATCTATGGAAATCAACCGAGATCTACAAGTAGATCTACGAAGATATACGGAGATCTAGTAGTACATCTATAAGAATCTATGGTGATTTACGAGTAGATATACAGAGATCTACCTGTAGATCTATGTAAGTCTACGGTTATCTATTACAAGATCAAATGAAATCTATAGACATCTATCATAGATATCTAAAGATCTCCTGCAGATATCCAGATATCTACTCATTTTTACCTGGGTTGAGAATCGGAAAACTCGCTATTTTACATTTTACAGTTCTGAAGATCAAACTTTTTTACTCAGTGTAGAGTACACTGTAAAAAATCTCGTAGTAGAGTTACTATCTTCAGTGTCGGAAATATTCCGGCCTATACTGAGTACAGTGAAAATACCACCATGATAGTAAGTTTA
>JAPYZL010193662.1:0-18544 GCA_030522825.1 Platygaster orseoliae | reverse complement strand
ATATATATATATATATATATATATATATATATATATATATATACTTTAAATATTTTTTTTTAATAAATATCTGTCGAGAAATTTTACTATTTACCGATAGCCTCTTCACCTCAACCCTCAAAATTCAATTCTTCAGACTTCCCGATTTCAGTTCATCACGACAAATCATTTCCCTAAATTCTCAAACCGATTCCCACCCTCGGAAAACACGATCCAATTAGAGTTGCACCAGCGAAAATTGCGCTCGCGTATCAAGTGCCTATCACGTTGAAGAAATTCGCTCGATTTCGTCGCCGGCGAGGGCGAGGGCGAGGGCGCAAAGGAGAGGCTTCTTATATCGAAAAAGCGGGGTAAAAAATGCGGAATTAAACGGCGGGGACCCGCGATCCGCTGGTACATCCCATAAATCGCGTCCTAATTAATTGCGAAACAGCGCTCGCGTCCCTTATTCGGGAGAAATCTCGCGGGGAGATCAGCTGGCCGGCGATTTGCATATCCGCGGGGCGATCGGGTTGACGGCGCTCGAGTGCGGCGTATGAGGCTTTTACAAAGTTTATCATCGTACGCGAGACCGAGTAGCGCGAGCGCCACCGGTGATTATGACCTATGCGATATGGGACGAGGATTTTTTTATGTGCCACTGCCATGGGAAACGTGACTTTTCGCCCTATTGGGGATGGACGTTTCACCAAAAAACGTTTTTTGCACTGAGAAACAACCTAGTAATTTGTACTGTGAATATACGAAAAATTACTATACAGTAAACTTTCGTTTATTCCAACCGCGGCGAAACGTAACCTTTCGGTTATTCCAACTCTGAAGGGGCTCCCACCTCTACCGCATGTCTTTGTCAGTAACTCTCATTGGCTATGTCGCCAGCCACGCGGGGCAACCAATGAACAGTCTCGTGTGCGAGAGAGATAAAATGCATCGTGAGTCGTGACTCGCGTAACTGTGAGCACGTCAGAGCACGCACGCACGACGCACACAATTTCACGTCACGCGGGATAGGCCGCACAGGGAAAGTGATGAGAGGTGGAGGGGCATCGCCAGTTGGAATAACCGAGCGGAAACGAGTTGGAATACACGATCGTTGGAATAAGCGAGCGATGGAATAAACGAAAGTTTACTGTATTCTAAATAAGTTATAATATATTCAGTATATTATTTATGATTTATAGTTATTATTATTTATATTAGTTTAGTTAGTTATGCTATATTCTAAAGAAAGTTAACAACTACTTATTACTATATTCCAATGACTACAATACGAATATTTCGAATAATACAATACTGTGTATAGTAAAATTTTCTATATTTCATACTGATCTCCTATTATTACATTTTTGAGTAGAAAGTACTAGATTCACTTATGTAAGGATATTGACGTCTTCTACCTTGTGGCCTTGTTTTTGATACTGTTTTTTGAGAATGAATTGTAAAGAAACCAATAATGCTTTCGAAGTGCGGTTTTTTGCATTTAATTTATTCATTTATGTACTTTCAACACAAATATTCCTGAAATTCTACGGTCTCCCACTTGATAGTGATTTGAGCTTAAAATATACCTTACGAAAAATGTACACCAAAACGGTTGTCACGATTCAGCTCATGAAAGTCGTCTGAAATAAAAAAACCAAATTGATTCAGTTTTTTTATGACTTCGGCTATCGTTTGACATGAGAAATTCAGAAGATTTGAAAATTTCACGTAATAGTGATCAAAAAATAAAAAAAATAAAATTATTTCTACGTTGTCAAAGTCAAGAACAGCTGTAAAAATTTTTAAAATGGAAAAAATCCGAAAAGCTCGTGTCAAACGATAGCCAAAGTCATAAAAAAACTGAATCAGTTTGGTTTTTTTGTTTCAGACGACTTTCATGAGCTGAATCGTGACAATCGTTTTGGTGTACATTTTTCGTAAGGGATGCAAAAAACCGCACTTCGAAAGCATTATTGGTTTCTTTACGATTCATTCTCAAAAAACAGTATCAAAAACGAGGCCACAAGGTAGAAGACCCCCTTAAAGATCAAATTGTATTCTGAGTATTTTGAGTAGATTTTGAGGATTAAAGGAGGCTTTGAGAATAATTTAAGGAATTTTTCCAGCCCTGTAAAAAATTCAGCCAATTTTGTGAGGATATTGAGCTTATTTCCTGCATTATTAAAGAGTAAATTTTATTCTGAGCATTTTTAGTAGATTTTGAGGATGGAAAGAAAACTTTGAGAATAATTTAAATTTTGAATTTAAAAAAAAATATGAATATTTTGAATAATTTGAATTTGAATTTCAGAATAATTTGGGGATTTTTTTCAGCCCTTTAAAAAAATTTATATAATTTTGCGAGGATATCGAGCCTATTTCCTGCATTATTGAAAGGCGAATTTTATTCTGAGTATTTTTAGTACATTTTGAGAATGAACAGAAACTTTCAGAATAATTTGAAAATTTTTTCCAGCCCTTTAAAAAATTTCATAAAATTTTGCGAGGATATTGAATCCATTTCCTGCATTATTAAAGAGCAAATTGTATTCTGAGTATTTTGAGTAGATTTTGAGGATGAAAAAAAGACTTTGAGAATAATTTGAATTTCGATTTTGAAAAAAAAATTTTAATATTTTAAATAGGTAATTTGAATTTGAATTTCAGAATAATTTGGGGATTTCTCCAGCCCTTTAAAAAATTCAGAAAATTTGGTGAGGATATTAAGCCTATTTCCTGCATTATTAAAGAACAAATTTTAATCTGCGTATTTTGAGTACATTTTGAGAATGTAAAGAAAATTTTCAGAATTATTTGAAAATTTGTTCCAGCCCTTTAAAAAAATCATAAAATTTTGCGAGGATATTGGGCCTATTTCCTGTATTATTAAAGAGCACATTTTATTCTGAACATTTTTAGTAGATTTTGAGGACGGAAAGAAAACATTGAGAATAATTCGAAATGTGAATTTGAAAAAAAAAGTATGAATATTTTGAATAATTTGAATTTGAATTTCGGAATAATATGGGGATTTTTTCCAGCACTTTAAAAAATTCATAAAATTTTGCGATGATATTGGGCCTATTTCCTGCATTATTAAAAAGCAAATTTTAATCTGAGTATTTTGAGTACATTTTGAAGATGAAAAGAAGACTTTGTGGATAATTTGAATTTCGAATTTCAAAATAATCTGGGGATTTTTCCAGCCCTTTCAAAAATTCATAAAATTTTTTGAAGATATTGAGCTTATTTCCTGCATTATTAAAGAGCAAATTGTATTCTGAGTATTTTGAATAAATTTTGAGGATAAAAAGAAGACTTTCAGAATAATTTTAGGATTTTTTTGCAGCTCTATAAAAAAATTGATAAAATTTTGTCAGAATATCGAGCCTTTTTTGTGCATCAGGATTTTTTTTTTTTTTTTTTTTTGATTTAGTATGATTTAAATGATTTGCTGATTTTTATATGAATTATTTGTATAATTTTTGGATTGATGTGCTCAAGAATTGGGAGAATTTTGTATTTGTAGAATTTTTTAAAATGTAGTATGAAATCAAGTCTACGAACATTTTAAGCATTTCTTGTATTTTTCTGTGTTCATGGAAATGTGTTGGAATTTTTAAGTCTTTTAATAAATTTTTGTCATTTTATTTTCTTTTTGTTGCTCTGTCTTTTAATAAATATCAGATATTAAAATAAACTTTCATTTAATAGTATTTTTCGATTTCACTACTTTCAAAAATTTCAATACTTTTACAATAATTCTCAAATTTTGATACATAGATTCGAAAGTTCAGAAGATGTTTCGTATTTTTCCATATTTTGGACGAAACCAAATGTAACGTAACAAAGCTAAACAATGAATTTTTATTTTGAACTTGTCCACAAATAAATAATTAACAAACTTCTTTGTGAATTCATTCAAACATACTGACTGATAAGAACTTGATTCCAGAACTCGCGAAAATGTCGTTGATTCACAATAGACTCTCGAAGATAAAAACTGAAAAATGGCTCGAAGCTTACAGAAACCTCTGACATAACTTTGACAGCTTCATTTTCTTCCGAAAGAAACGTTCACCTCACATTTCAATGAAGTTGCTTTCTCCGAGACCTTTCAGCTCGAGAAAAATGCGAGAATTACAGATAAGACACTTTTCATCGTCCGGCAAAATGCAACAAAAGACTCGGAATAAACGTCAGTCCAAGTCGAAATTCTGTGCGATCATTACTATGGAAAAATTCTCTATGTTTCTGAATGTAATTTCATGTCACCATTATTGTAACTTTCTATACTTTTCCACATAAAAACCCATTTAGTTAACTTAAAAAAATGTTTTGAAACCGAATTGATTTTTCAGTGTAAATTTCGAGATTTGCCAAATTTCGCTTTTAGTTCGATCATTGGCAACTGTCAAAAAAATAAAGTTGGACTTTCTCTCACGAAGGTGCTCGCCCCTGGAACGAGCTCATGTCGCTATCGAAGAGACAAGGAGCCCTCGTATGCGACTCGCGTCCTAACGAAAGCTTCAAAGCATTAGCATACCGGCCGCGGTATGACTGACCATGCGTGTGTGGGCATCCAGTGAGCACAATTAACTCGTTATCTTATCGCTCTCCGGCGGCGGTGGCGGCGATGGTGGCAGCAAGTGATGCAGACTTTTGGCTCTGAGCGAGGCGCACTGCAACCCTCTCACTCGCGCTTTCCTTCGCGTCGGGGACATTGACAAAAAGCCGAAGTTAACGTTAATTATCGGAGAATAATGAAATATTAACATTTTCAAGTTCACTGAAATAAAAACCTAGAAATTTGTACTATAAATATTAAAAAAATTACTTTCTTCTGGGAAAATCTGCAATATTATTTCAATTTTTCATATATTAAATATCGCAATTATAAATTAATATATTTTATAGTGAAATTTACTTCAGTAAATTTCTTCAATAACATTCTGCTAATGACTACAATATGAATATTTCAAAGAAAACAATACTATATATAATGAAATTCATTATATTTATGCTCGATTCCCCTTTACTTTACTTTTTAGTAAAAAGTACTAGATTTTTCTCTCAGTGTACAACGGTCTTTGAGAGTCGAGTTTTTTTATCCGGGAATGAAATTTTGTAATTTTTTGGTTTGAAAGCTTAAGGATTTCATTTACTACCAAATTTCTTATAATCTATAAATATAATTATATACATAAAATATATGATAATCGAATTTTCGTTCGAATTTCTACTGGAATTTTATTGTTAATGGAATTCCTATTGGAATTTCTACTGGAATTTTTATATGAGTTTACAATGGAATTTCTATTAGAACTTCTACTAGAATTTCTACTGGAATTTTTACTGGATTTTCTATTGGAGTTTCTACTGTAATGTTTATTGGAACTTCTACTGGAATTTTATTTCTACTTTTCTACTGGAATTTACTGGAATTTATATTGGAATTTATACTGGAATTTTTACTCGAATTTCTATTGGAATTTCTACTGGAATTTTTACTGGAATTTTCACTGGAATTTCTATATATTTGATATATAATTTGGGAAATATCTATTTCCCAAAGGACATCTACTTGGATTTCCAAGTGGAAAACCAATTGGATTTTCTATTGGAATTTCTACTAGAATTTTTATTGAAATTTCTACTGGAATTTTATCTCTACTGTAATTTCTACTGCAATTTATATTGGAATTACTACTGGAATTTTATTTCTACTGCAATTTCTACTGCAATTTTTATTGGAATTTCTACTGGAATTTTATTTCTACTGGAATTTATGCTGGAAGTTTTATTTAAATTTTTACTGGAATTTCTACTGGAAATTACTGGAATTTCTACTGGAAATTACTGGAATTTCTGTTAGAATTTCTACTGAAATACTTATCGAAATTTCTACTAGATTTTTATTGGATTTTCTACTGGAATTTTATTTCTACTGGAATTGGTACTGGAATTTACTGGAATATCTATTGGAATTTCTACTGAAATTTTTATTGGAACTTCTACTGTAATTTTATTTCTACTGGAATTTATACTGGAATTTACTGGAATTTCTATTGGAATTTATACTGGCATTTTTACTAAAATTTCTATTGGAATTTCTACTGGAATTTCTACTAAAATTTTTACTGAAATATCTATTGGTATTTCTATTAATTTGATATATAATTTGGGAAATATTTATTTCCGAAAAGACACCCACTTGAATTTCCAAGTGGAAAACCAATTGGATTTTCTACTAGAATTTCTACTGGAATTTTTATTGGAATTTCTACTTCCTCTTTTATTGGAATTCCTACTGGAATTTTATTTCCACTACAATTTCTACTGCAATTTTTATTGACATTTCTACTGGAATATTATTTCTCCTAGAATTTCTACTGGAATTTTCTGGAATTTCTATTGGAATCTCTGCCGGAATTTTTACTAGAATTTCTATTGGAATTTCTACTGGAATTCTAATTTAAATTTCTACTGGAATTTCTACTGGAATTTACTGGAATATCTATTAGAATTTCTACTGGAATTTCTACTGGAATTTTCACTGGAATTTTTATTGAATTTTCTACTGGAATTTTATTTCTACTGGAATTCCTACTGGAATTTACTGGAATTTCTATTGGAATTTCTACTGGAATTTTTATTAGAATTTCTATTGGAATTTCTACTGAAATTTTTATCTGAATTTCCACTGAAATTTCTATGAGAATTTCTGCTGGAATTTCTACTGAAATTTTTACTGGAATTTCTACTGGAATTTCTACTGGAATTTTTATTGAAATTTCTACTGTAATTTTATTTCTACTGGAATTTCAACTGCAATTTCTTTTAGAATTGCAACTGGAATTTTTATTCGAATTTCTACTGGAATTGTATTGTTACTAGAATTGATATCAAAATTTCTACTGAAATTTTTATTTAAATTTCTACTGGAATTTCTACTGGAATTTTTATTCGAATTTCTGCTGGAATTTTATTGCTACTGGAATTTCTATTGGAATTTCTACTGGAATTTTTACTTGAATTTCATTCGGAATTTCTACTGGAACTTTTATTTGAATTTCTATTGGAATTTCTACTGGAATTTTTATTGGAACTTCTACTGAAAAATAATAACTACTTTAACTACTTTTAACTACTTTTCAAATTTAATGTTCAAAATGAAATAATAATTTGCAAATAATAATTAATAGATAATATAGTAATTTTTGCTACACTAAATTGTAAAAATTGTGAAATAATATTGTAACAACAAATATATTTTGTTGTGAAAATTCACTTACATATTTCGTTTTTTACTATACATCTTGTACATTTTACAACATCATATTGTAATCCTTACTCATTTAGATTGCTAATAAACAGAATGACAAAATGAGATACAATATTGGCAAAATTGGAAAATGTATGGTAGATTTTACTATATACAATGAATTTTTGCCATTCACATTTTTACTTGTACAATATTTTCTTTTCATCTATGAAATATCATATTTTACAAGCTGAAAAACAAGTTATAAAAGTTAAAATATTATATTACATGTTTCACTATACACAGATAGAAGATTCTTTGAAGTAGTAAAGTAAAAATTTCAATTCCTACAAAACGATTTGCATTTATAAATTATTAAATTTCCAAAATCGTATAATAAAAACTGTCATACATATTGTAATTTACACAATATGACGATTTTAGTGTACAATATTGTGATAAGTAAAATATGAATTGCGAGTTTTGCAATAAATCTGGCAAAAACTGCAAGATTTTTTCTCAGTCTAGGTTCGAAATTTCAATTCAATTCAATATAAACCACCGTCCTGCTTTCATATGTTTACCATGGTAAAATCAGGACTAAAATTTCGATTCGCGCATTCAAAACCTTCGAAAAATCCCATTTTTCCCCTGTCACCGTCACTGTTAGATTCATAAATGTCATTTTCTGCGATGTTGAGAATAAAAAAAAAAGTTTGATCGGTTACGGTGTGGATCTCAAGTCTTTGATTTGCGCGCGGTGCATTGAGCGTTCGATAAGTAGCCAAGCGTAGTCGTAAACATGCTACTACTGACGGGACTTATACGAGCAGTTGATAGCTACGGCCGGCATCAAATTTAATTTCCCATTAGTAAATCTCTTCACAGCGTTATGCGCACTTGGGCTTCACTCACACGGTTAATTATTCCGTATTAAAATTAATTGAAGAATTTTTACGGCCGACCGCCTCAACTGATGAAACTGATGCACAGAGAAAAATCGATTCGATCGTTTCGACTGCATTTTTTTGATTTGAAGGCGAAAAAGTTGACTTTGCAGAAATTTAAAGTTATTTTGATATGGTTCATTGGCATATATTATAGTAATATTTATGAAAAAATGTAGACATTGTAGAGAACTGTTGTTTTTTGAAGTAAAAAATACAGTAGGTTTAGTATTTTGTACAAATTACTATGTTTTTTCTCGGTGTAGTTTCTAAATATGTAAAACGTTTAGATGAAAAAATTAAGTGGGAAAAAATCGGTGGTTCGTGTGACAGAAGAGCTCCGATAGAAGTGGCCCTTGTCCTTTATAATTGGAGGCAGCCCCGAGGGCGGTGGTCCCGAGGCTCGGAAATGATGGCAATGCCACCATCGCTCAAGGGATTCCTGAGTGCCTTCCACGGTTCTTGAGTAATTCGCGTCTTGTTGCATCCTTTTTCGAGTCAGGCCCAATTAAAAGTTAATTAAATCAGAGAAAACCTGAACTAAATCAGCCCTTCTACACTTGTGATTTCACTCGGAATCCGCGGTTCGTTCATTGTAACGCTGCTATTCTCCATACGTTACAATGAAAAACCGATTTGGTTCACTTAAATAAATTTTTTGGTCAGACAAACAAATTGGCAGAAACGTAAATTTTTTTGACTGAAACTACATTTTTTGGAGTCTGATAAAATTTTCACTTGATTTTAGTATTTACAATATATTTTAAAAAACAAATTTGGTCCACTTAAATAAATTTTTTGTTTACATAAACAAATTAGCGAAAACGTAAATTTTTTTTACTAAAACTAAATTTTTGGAATCTGATAAAATTTTTACTTGATTTAAGTATTTACAATATATTGTATAACACTATCATTTTTATTATTTTCTAGTATTTTTAAGGATCGCTATTTCAATTTTTAGATTTTGAAGCTCTAGTATTCGAAATTCATGAAAATTAAAAAAAAAGCAACTTTGTACATTTATATCGTTCTAATAATTTTCAGTATTTTAAATATTTTTTGCATATTTTTAGTGTTTTTACGATTTCTAAGATCCAAAATTTTATAGATTTTGAGTATATTTTTAGATATTTTTGAGAAAATAACGTCTTAATTGAATTTCGCTATATGATAGATGTTGAATATTCTAGAAGTCTAATAAAATTTTTACTGAATTTCAGTATTTACAATATACTTTAGAAAAACCAACTTGTTTAACTTAAATAAACTTTTGGTTTACTTAAATAAATTTTATGTTGAAACAAACAAATTCAAGTTAGCAGAAAGGTTAATTTTTTTGACCGAAACTAAATTTGTTAAACTCTAAAAAAAAGTATCTTTGTAGATTTATATCATTTAATCAATTCGTGGTATTTAAAATATTTTTTGTATATACTAAGTACTTTTACAATTTCTAAGATCCAAAGTTTTCTAGACTTCGAGTATTTTTAGAGATTAAAAAAAATTACTTTTTCATTCAATTTTAGTAAATTATAAATGTTGAATATTCTAGGTGCTTTTACAGCTTTTCATTTTCACAAAATTTTTAAAGATTCATCAGTATTTTTATGGATTTCTAGTATCTCATTAAATAAATGTAAAAATTCTAAAATTTCACACTGTGAAATTTTTTATTTTTATAGGTTTTTTAGAAAACAGTATATTCATAGATTTTAGGTATTTCAGTTTTTTTCTTTACTTAGTCCGTGTAAATTTTTAGAATTTCATAAATTCTTTAACATTCAAAGTTTAACACTTTTTTAATCATTTTAAAGATTTAAAAAAAACGTTTATCTTTATAGACTTTACGTGTTTTCTAGATTTTCAGTATTTTTACATAAACTAACGTTATTGTACATTCACATGGTTTTTAAAATTATCCAATCTTGGAAAATACTCACTCTTCAATTGAAATTCAATACAATTATCCGAAAAACAGTAACATTTCTTAACAAATTCTTCTTCCCTAAATTTCATAGAAACCAAGATACTAAAATTAAACAAAACAATAAATAAACATTATATTATAATAACCTCAGTACTCACAATCATGCCATAAAACAATAATCTTTATCAACAATATTATTATTTATTTGTGATTTATTTAATGTTCAGTCTAGTCTTAGTATTTTGATTTCTACGAAATTAAGGGAAAAACAATTCCTTATGAAAATTGTATCGAAATCAAATTCAATAATATTTAACAAAAAATATTTCTACTACTGTAGTACAATTTATTTTTCTAAATAAAATACCTTGCATATTTACGTACATACAAGCTAACAGAGCCTCCAGTTTGAGTTTCTTCGGTACCAGGAAGTAATTTTCGAATGATGAGTGTAATTAGTCGTATTTGATTTGACTGTATTAGAAAATCCTGATACGAGGATGTGATAAGAAAGAAGGTAACGAAGTTAGGTAAATCATATCACGGCGCAAAGAAGGAAGGTGCCGCGTGTAATCTCGTTTACGCAGCGCGCGCCATTTTCGCCGGGGGAATCCCCTCGTTAAATCGCTCCAAGTTTGCACGTTCGTTCTTTATTAAAGCGCCGGGTGGATATTCTTCGCACCTGAGCTTTCAGGGTGCCTTTTTTTCCATTCGACAACGCGCCGCGCGATCAACTTTGGTGGCCTGATAATGACAATACACTGAGAAAAAAACATAGTTATTTCTACCATAAATATTAGGAAAATCTACAATAATATTTTAATTTATCATAAATTATAGTACATTCAGCCATAAATATATTTACAGTATTTCTCTGAATATCGACCTTCCCTGACCTTGGAAAAACAACCGAAACGACCTTCACCTTGCCCAAAAAATCCAAGATAAGCCAAGACCAACTGTGCGAAGAGTCGCCATCATTCTCGTACGGCAACGTGATTGCCGTGTTGCGGCCTGGACATTCCATCGCACGCAAAAATGCCTCGCAATTTATACAGCCACGCGGGGACGTATTATAATTTACAACGAGTGCGGCCATATTTGTTATGGCCTGAAAAGCCATTTGTCGGCGGGAGTGTTATTTATCGTTCGATTAGCAATAATTATCACGCGGTGTCGAGATCAAGGTATCAATCTGTGAGATTTTTTTTTCACCTCGCTTGGGGAAATATCCCGAGGGACATGTGCCGTAGAAAAGTCTTTATTTCATAACGAGGAGCGTTGTAAAGCAAGTTTCGAGGGAGGAATATTGACGTCGTGCTTTTATTCGGATTTTTTCTATTTAATTATAGACTTTTTTGAAGTTAAAAGAGAAAATAAACGAAAATTGCATAAAAACAAAAAAATGCAATGTTAAAAATATAATATGTTCAGCATTTTTTACCATATATCAACTTATGACTGCAATATTTGAAGTTTTGCTATACTGCATGGTAAAAATTTTAAAAATTATTACGTACTCTCTGACTCTAGAACAGAGGAGTTCAAATCACTGTTTGAGTAGTTGATTTCAATTGATTACGTAATGAGAAACCAAAGTACGAATAATAATAAAAATCCAATTATTAATAACAAGGATGATAAAAGATGATAAAAAGCAATAATATATTTTTAATTTACATAACTGAAATATATTTAATATTTCAGTTAAGTTAAATGAAAATTCAGAATTAGATTTCAATTCATTGAATAATGAGGAATGAAAATGCAAAAAAATGCATGAAATGGTGATAAAAATGAATAAATCTGAAACAGTAGAATTTTCATTGTTTAAATCAGTAGAGCTTAAATCACTGTTTGAGTAGTTGATTTCAATTGATTAGATAATGAAAAATCGAAATGCAAATAATTAAAAAAAATTTGTAATTATAATAATGACGAAAAATAATAGAATGTAATAATTTATTTGAGAATTATTTTACTGAAATATAAAGAATATTTCAAGTAAGTTAGACGATATTCAAAATTTTTAACTTTACTATTTCTATATATATATTTCAATCCTGGCGTCAGAAAATTTTTTTCTTAAACAGAATTTTAATTATTTGTGTTCGGCTTGAATGACATTACAAGAAAAATTTATAAAATTTTCTTAAACTGGGGTATGGTCAAAGGAAATGAGAATGTAAGCAAATTTTAAAAATCTAAAAAAACTGTTTGAGATAAAACGTTCCAACCATCTGATGAAAATTTCTTTTAATTTTTTGTAAGCTTAAAAACTGATTGTTTTCTTGCGAAAATCATGTTTTTCGAGTCGATAGAAATATTTCTTGTCTCAATAGAAAAATTTAATTTTATGGAGAGACAATGACATTTCTATTGAATTAAAAAAACATTTTTTTCTCTTCTAACCTGAAATAGTCTAAATTTCACTGTTTAAAACAGTGCTGATATAAAAAAAATGCATGAAATGATAATAGCGATGATAAAAATTGAATTGTTGATAAATATAATTATAGGCAATAGTTTATTATTATGCCATTCACTCTAAGAAGTCAATCTTGTTTGAAGATGCAAGAAAATTAAGACACGACTTGAAGTTCAAATACTATCTTAAATTAAGCCCTTGTTTGAATCCATTTTCAAGCAAGCAAGTTTGAAAACAAGAAGATATGTCGCGAATCAACTGAGAAATCATAAAAAATTTATGATTTTTCAAGAATCATAATTTATTTTTTTAATTTTATCATAATTTGATTAAATAATCATGGATTATTAAATAATTAATTAATCCTTATTAAAATAATTTTTGTTTCATTTTATCGTAATTTATCATAATTAAATCATAATTTTTCATAAAAAATGTTATATAATTAGGAAATTTAATACAAAAGAAAAAAATGATCAATCTTCTTCATTTAAGATTTGTCTTTTGAAAGTAATTGTCAACAAAGACTAAATTTCAAGTTATACTTGAATTCGAAGACGTGCCTTAATTTTTTTACATCTTAAAATAAGGTATTTTTTTACTGTGCTACTTACAAGGGATGAATGTCAATCTTATTTTAAGACGTAACAAAATTAAGACACGTCTTGAAATTCAGATATTATTTCAAATTCAGTATATGTTCATATTAATTTTCCAGCAAGCAATGATTTCCTCAAATTATGATAAATCTTCCTACTTACAAGACTTACTCATTTCAAAGTATTTATAAACACAGTCTAAATTGAAGATAATCCTCAAATTTCAAATCGTGCCTTGATTTCGTTACATCTCAAAAAAGGACCTAATTTTTAGAGCATGTATACGCCCAAGTTAAACACCTCAATCCCCGCACGTTAACCCAAAGTTTACCCAAACTTATGCCCGATTCCCTCACTCCAAATCAGCACTCATCATCTCCAACGAAACTCTTCATTACCAGCTACAAATTGCAGTGTCGAATTTCGGCGCAGCTCGCCACATGGGACTTTGAGCGTGCGGCCATTGCCGTTGGCGTCCCTTCCTCGGGTGGGGATCAGTCCCCGTGGGGCCCAGAAGAAAGCGATTGATGGGCAGCACCTTTAATGCAGCGAAAAAGCGTTTGTATGTTGCGGCGCGCGTAAGCGCCTCGCCTTACAGTAATTAGCTCAACAAACGTCCCATCAATTGTTAACCCACGCTTTCCTTTTCCTTTTCGTCGACTCGTCCACTCTGCCTCGGCTCCGCCATATCTTGAATTAAACATTCGATGCCTCCTGTCTTGTCGGCATGCACTTGGCTGGAATGCGAATATGTAAATGCGCACTTTTAGTTGTGTACACGTACGCGCGTTATCCGCGGGACGAATTAAAGGACGGCTTCGCGATTTATTGAATTGCCCCTTTTTCCCATGGATGAGCTTTTCTGAAATAGCCGGAGGGGGCTTTACAGAAGTATTCCTAGAATTTTACGAATCGGAAAATTTTTTGTTTGATGAACATTGTTATTGAAATTCTAGAAATTTCGACATTTTTCCATACTTAAAATTAATATCAAGTTTTATATTAAAGAAAGGCTGAAATTTCAGTTCGGGTTGTTTAGGAGTTCACGAAAATCGGGAAAATGTGCGGCGTGTGGTTTTCCACGTGCGTACACGTGTTAACGGGATCCAACCCTCGCTGTCTTGCCGTGGTATATTTACGGTACCGCAGGGCGAGCCAGCCCCTTTCGTCTTCGGGGACGAATTTTCAGGTGTAATTGGGGAAATGAAATCCGCAGAATTTTCGGCTACAGAGCTCTCCTCGCCCTCGTTATTTCTTCATTAGGAATTTCTTGGCGTCTCCGACGCGTTCATTTGCTCAATGCCAGCGAGGAAGTTTTTGAAATCCAAGCACACTCGTATTTTCAAAACTCGTTCTGAATACGAGTAATGTGTTCCAGTGAAAAAATATTTTTCTGACGCTAGGATTGCAGTTATTTTAAAGTTAGTCAAATTGAAAATTCTGAATTTCGTTCAATTTTGTTGATATATTTTTAATGTTTCCTCTATTTTTTTTAAATGAAATTTCTTGTTTGAAAATGAATTTGAACATGGGATAAATTTGAGATGATATTTGAATTTTAAGTCGTGCCTTAATTTTGTTGCATCTTAAAATAACATTGACTATAATACCTAAAAAAAGGAAGTTATGCGGCTAGAAATTATATTTACACAGATTTTGAGTATTTGATAGTTTTCTAGTATTTCTGTGGAAAAAAAATTATGTATATTATTTTTTACTATACGTTATATATAATTCTATAAAATTAGTAAAAACTGTAGAACTAAAGATTTTTTGATTTGACGCAATAGTATTGAACATTCCATTATTAAAAATCAGTATTTTCATGAAATTTCCACTACTTCTATTTTTGTATTTTTTTATTGAGTATTCAAATAATGCCAAGAATTTTCTAGTATTTTCATAGATAACTACATAGATTTCCAGATTCATGTATTCTAGAAATCCAAGTTCTATTAATTGTTACGAAAATTATATCTTATATATTATATATTCTTATATAATTATAATATATATATCACATTTTATTTTATTGACTAAGTTTTTGGTTATTTTTAGATTTATAATATTTTCTGTATTTTTGTATTATGTATTAAATTTTGAAAAATTCTTCAGAATGTTCATGGATATATAGTATTTTGCAGACTGCTATATTTATTTCTAGATATTAATGCTATAAAAAATTTTAATTTCAGAAAATTTTCATGAATTTTCTATCAGCACAATTTACATTTTCAAAGATTTTATGTATGCCTATTTCAACTAGAATTCAAATAGATTAAATTAATTGAATCAAATGAATCAATTGTTTTCATTAACTAATACTTTAAATCAACTACTAAATATTATTACTATTGTATTCAATACCATTATAACTATTTCTTCAAATACTTTTGTCTATTTAAAAATTTAATTGTAATAAAGAGCATAATTGATTAATTCTTTTCTGCAGTCTTTGAACTTTTTGGTTTTTCCTCCATATTCTCGCCCTCTAAATAATTTTCATAGTGATACCCCAAGTTTACAAAAGGTAAGCTCAAAAAGCACTTCTACTTTTCCAGCAACTTGCCTAGGAATCTCGTATTGCTTTTATATTTCCACTGTCGGTAATTTACGAACGTGCGGACAAGGACCGGCGTGAACCCAAAAAAATCAATGTCAAATTTAGAAAAATATTCCAACTATTCAATGAAGTTTTCAAAATTCTTCACTTCTCTAAGTTTCGGTAGAGTTATGAGCCAGTATTAAACAGATCCCAGAAAATATTTTTAATTCTTACGTATTTCATGATAAGTCTTCATGTTCATGTATAATTTATCATAAACAATTAATGATTTTATTGAAATTTGACCCTCTCCACTCCCCTCAAAAAAACCTCTCTATGTTAGTGCTATCATTTTATTCTCTCTAAATCTTAATCAGTTGATTTTCACTGATCAACCAGTAGATTTAACTGATTGAATCAATCGATTCAGCTAAATGAATAAGTGGAAACAACTGCAATTGAAATCAGTTACTCAAACAGTGATTTAAGTTTACGTTTCCAAACAGAAAAATTTCAACTATTTCAGATTTAGCGATTTGTCTTCAGATTGATTTCAGTTTCGAAAACGTATTGATGATTAGTTTTTTAGAGATTGGAGAGGAGTAGGTTAATGAAAAAAATTTGCAAAAGGAAAAAATTGAAGTAGACATCTTCTTAGAGCCATTAATAAAGCCCACGTGTAATTCTTCCCTCGTGCAAATCGATCCCCCACATCTCGGCGTCTTTGAGAATCCGCGCCCAGCCAAATAAATCGTAAACGTCCAGCAGGTGACAGCGTTAAAACACGCGCTGGCAAGACAAATGGCGGCCGCCTCAAGAACTCGACGCATGAGTACGGAACGCAACATTCGCGATAATTATACGCGTGAATGACGAAAGGTAGGATTGGAAAAGAACAAATACTTTGGGAGTCTTTAGTTTGAGAAATAAGAAAGAGATGCAGGCTTTGGAATTTAAGTTAGTTTTTAGGAACCAGAGATAGATAATTATTAAGAGAGTTGATGAAGATATGCACATGGATTTTTTTGCATGTAATGCATATTTCAGATTTTTTTTAACGTGCATGCATCTTTTTATCATGAAGTTCAAATTTTCTAGATTTTAGCATTGTTTTCCTAATATTCACCTTCCCAATAAATAATGAATTTTAACTCATAATTAAACAAATTTCTATACTTAGAGTCAACGTCTGATTTCAGTAATTTTAATTTTCCAAGTAAGTAGTACTGCCCAGCATTTCCTGCCCCCCCCCCCTCAATCCAATGAACTTAAAATGTCCCAAAATCATGCATAATTATACAATGTTACCGAAAAAACATGAAATCTAAAATCATTCAAGTACCGAATACCTTGGAAAAAAAAAGGAATTGAAGAACAAAAAAAGGGACAGAGATGGGCAGCTTCGGGCCCAATGATTTAATGGGGCCCGTTGCGTGTATCACGCGAGTTCGTCTTCGTGTATTCTCGCATTGGCCGATATTCCTTCGCGGTTGGTCTAACGTAGGTGGGACCATGTATGGGTGCAGGCCCATATTCGCCGCGCTGAAACGCGCGTTGGGGCCGATCCAGTTGAGGTGATTTGTGGCCGAGCCGAGAATCGCAGCGAGCATGCTTTATGAACCTATCAAGCGCCGCGCGGGACCGTAAACGTCTGGCCCCGGCGTCATCAGGGCCTTACGTGTTGGTTTAGCCGCGGTGTTAAAGACGCCGTGCGACGTAAAAACAACTCTGAGGCCCATTCATCCTTCATTATGGAAATCGGGTCTTATTTTAAGATGCAGCGAAATCAAGGCACGAATTGAAATTTTGAAAATAATACAGAGTGTCTAGGATTAAACGGAGTTTCGGAACTTTATGACGATCTGAAGATTATGGGAATTTTTTTGAGTTTATCGAATGTCAAATTATCATTGTTTTGAATTTTGATAATTTTTTGATATTTTTTTAAGTGCTTGGATAATTTCTTTAAAATTAGAAACTTTCCTCGGTACAAAAGTTCCTATATAGTGTAAATTATTTTTTCCCATGCATCCGTAAAAAAAGCCACTTTATTTCTATGGAAATATCAACAAGAACCCTGGGAAACATTCATTAATCACGGATCAGGCAACTTTCTTCCCTGTGATCCGGGATTTATGAATATTTCCCTAGGGTTTTTTGATAACTCCCGCTGATTTCCGAGTACTCCGAAAAGAGGATTTCATTCCTGCGTTCTATAAAAATGAAGTAGCCACTTTTACAATGCATGGGAAAAAATATTGTATGCTACACGAGACAAAAAGGATGATTCTGACTCGTGCAATTGCGCACTCGCTCCGCTCGTGCCCAAACTTTGCACTCGTTGGAATCATCCTTTTTCTCCCTTGTAGCATAAATATCTATTATTCCTTTTTTTATGGAAAATAATGTGTTCATTATAAATGTTATATCTTATATATGCATTATTAAAAAAAAAAAACTTTCAATAGTCACAATGTTTTTTAATTTTCTGCACTCTTAAAAATAAAACTCAGTTCCAGGCGCAACTTGAAATTAAAATAATATTGCAATTTATTTGCGATTGAACGAAATTTCAGAACTTTTTGACCATCTGGACATTTATCAAATTTCCCGAAATTTTACAAGTTTTTTTGAATTTTCCATGTATCATGTAACATCCTCAAAATTACCTTTATTTCCAAATCATTGAAATTTTTGAAATTTCTAATTTTTGACTACTCTTTCAATTATCCACATTTTGCCAAAGAAAAAACTAAGTTCTCGCTGTTTGTCAGTAGATGGCTCTAGCAGTAAGAGTTGGTTGATTTTGACATATCCAAAACGTCACGAACCAAGCTTAGACATATGGT